>JAECUM010082464.1:0-14114 GCA_016617855.1 Megalonaias nervosa | reverse complement strand
CATACGTCACTAGTGACTCATGTGGAGAAATTGATCATTGATCTACAGTCAACTGCAGACGCTCGCGAGAATGTTTATATATGCGTATTATTGCGCCATGGGCGGATCACAATTTGATATACCAATAGTATTGGTATATCAAAATGCTTTATACCAACACTTTAAATGCATGTTATTTTTTAATGTATGTGGTATATATATATATATATATATATATATATATATATATATATATATATATATATATATATATATATATATATATATATATATATACGATTCGTTTTTGGTTGATTCCCTGATTGAGTTATTCATCGATAATAAGATTAAAAAATCTAAATATGTCGCATTTAAATTTCTACATTATTATTATTATTATTATTATTATTATTATTATTATTATTATTTTATTTATTTATTTCATTTTGTGAGCTTTGCTTACATGCGCCACTAGTTTTGTTATATTCGAAACAAAAACCCTTATATAAAAAAATGAAAACTAACAGATAAACAATTAAATTAAATAACAATAACAATTATTATCATCGTTATTATTATTATTATTATTATTATTATTATTATTATTATTATTAAGTTCGTGTACTTTGCTTACATGCCACGAGTTTAGTTATATTTAAAACAAAAACCCTTATATACTGTTTTATAATCTTGACTGGAACACTTTACAGCTGAAAAGGATGATCGATTCATGGGTGCAGTTGAAATATGTGTGAAGGACGAAAATGATAGTATATCCTGCACGTGAGTATTCAGTTGTCTATTGATATTGTTCGGTTGTCTATTGATATTATTCGGTTGTCTATTGAAAATCTAACCCGAGCGACTGATCGCTTCCTCGTTTGATTGGTTGTTTAAGAGGAATATATTGCCTTACCCACATGATCAAAATGGTCCTCGCATTGCAGAACGTATTAGTCCTATCGGCCTCAACATTGTCATGAACATCCAGATTTATAAATACCGATTATGAGGAGTTAATCCAATTGCTTAAATGAAATCTATTTGAAGAAAAAACGTGTAACACAAAGTACACAAAAATGGATAAAATACACTAGCAAAGGCTACGCTAGCATTCATTTATTTTATTTCTTAGTCATAGATAAATGACAATGAGCAATCCAGTATAAATGTTGCCGTTATCTTGAACGAACATACCCTAGATAAATACATTGGCCACATTGATATCATTGAGTTTAAGTTTAGTTGTAATAGTAACAGCAGTAGAACTTGTAGTGATAGTAGTAATAGTAGAAGCAATAGTCGACAGGGTCAAAATGATAAAAGTAACAATTATTAATTCAAACCTACCAAAAGAACATATAGCAAAGGAGTTAAAATCCTGTTGAATTAAGAACATTAAGAGAAGCTTATTCTTGGTATATGAACTATAAAACATAGTTCCCAGCAACGTGAAGAATTTCCTCAGTTTACGTGGCTAATATGTCTACGTTTCCATTTTGATTGGTATTATGAGTCTTAATGTACATGTTTCAAGTAAAACGGGCATTGCATGATTCACAACTATGTATAACGTAATTAAATGGCTTATGTTGAATTCTTATGTCGTTGAAGCATATTTGTTACTTTTATAGATATACTGACAGCGGGCTAGCTAGTTAGCTAGATATATAGATATGTTCAACCATCATCTAAGTGCTTTTCCCATTTCCAGCCAGCAATAAGGCACTGATAATAATATTGTTACATTCACAATCTTTATCTATTGATTTATTTAATTAATTAATTAATTAATTATGTGGTGGTTGGTTGGTTGACTTATTCATTCATTTCTCCATTCCAGACACATAAAGGTACTGGTGATCATGAAGAAAACAGATACAGAATAAAATTTCAGGATTGATAGTAATAAAAGTTCAAATGTGAAATAATATGCATGTTTTGTATTTGTTTCGGGAATTATTATTTATATCCTAACATAAAAGGGAAACTAAACATTACGGGGTCGGAATCACTGAAATTGTTTCAAGGCAATGTCTTAACGTACACAAATGCTCATCATTGTGTATTGTATACATAGGTTGTGGGTAAAGGTTAAAATAGCTGAATATTGATATTCATTGTTTTGTTCCTTGACTCTATTTGATTTGTTTATCACGTGCCTATTCCCACTCTATACATTTTTATTCAGAGGTGGGGGTGGGTATAGTTTATTTTCATTTTATGTTTTATTCCGGGGAGCGGATATAGGTGAAAAAGATGACGCAAAAAAAAAAAATGAATGGAACCGTTGGAATGACTAACACACGGTAACATAAACTTTATGTGACACATCATGATGTGTTATTATGTGCAATAAAATGTGAATATTTTATTTGATTTTTAGTCACAATATGAACAACATAGCAAAGAAGGGTTAAGTGAAAATGACGCAAAAAATACAAGGCCCTGTTTCAGCAATCAATCTTTGACAGAAAAACTTGTTGTTGTCCACGTTATGTAATTTTGGGGCTTCGTTATTGTTTTCTCATCAATCGAACAAGATTGATTTTTTTTAGTCACCAGATGACCAAATCAAAATATACCTTTTAAAAAATAAAATTTTTATTAGCATTTTTGCTTTAATGGTTTATTAGCATAATTGCTTTAATGTTTTTATTAGCAATTTTGCTTTGATGCTTCTAATAGCATAATTGCTTTAATGCTTTTATTAGCATTTTTGTTTTAATGCTTTTATTAGAATTTTTGCATTAATGCTTTAATACTTTTATTAGCATTTTTTTTTTTTTAAAACTCGAAGCTTGTCAGCCACACGATCTACGGTCAGGATATTCATTAAGTATTGATAACTGTTTATACCCAACCACCCCCTAACGAAATCTCCAGGGTACAAAACCCCAACCCCTTTCGCGGTTGAGATGAACTATCAATTATCAGTGAATGTCAGGTTAACTTTCGAGCTTTGCTGGAGCTACTCATATAAATACCTTCAGGTTTCACCCGCCAGCAATATGCTGAGTCCGGAGTTTGAACCCACGAAGTATAGCATTAATGGTTTGGGAATCCAACGACGTTACAACTAGACTATGCAGCTTCGAGAGATATATGTTAAAACCTAATATAAACACCTACTGATGATAAATCAATAACGTTTTAGATAATTTTTAACAATCCCGTGGTATAGAATATTCAGCTGAAATAAAATATATAAATAGATTTATTTACAAATAATATATCTAAATTCGTACTACGTATATTGCCGAGTGTGAGAATAATCCATATGTGTAGTCCACAGGTAGAGTTTGTCAAGCGAAACAGGTCTGCTATCATCATACTCTAGAATGTTCCTAAACAGCCTGCGGAAAAATGAGTAGTTTTCACAGAGAATATATCAGTATATTATATTTGTGAATACACAGATATACAAACGAAAAAACATTAAACGTGCACACGCATTTAGATCATATAATTTATTTATCAAGTATTCTAGTATTTTAAAAGTTATGTTTAATGTAACAGGCATAGATTTCTCTAACTATTATACAATTATCAATTTTTACCTTGTAAAATCTCAGCGAGTTATTAATAGCACATAGGTAGCGCACTAAGACACGTGACCTCATATGGGAAACCCTGCGTGGTATTATTAGCGGATATATATATCTAGCGCAATCAGACACTTGACCAGGGCAATGTCTAAATTTTGAGTCGAATTGAGATTCCGGCAATTCACTGTACCTCAAACAATACGTTACGTTAATGTAATATAGTAAAACCTTGCATATCTGCTGACTCAGTGACCTGTAATTAAATCGTTGATGCAATAATAATAATGGGTGATTCTGCGCTTACTATGGGATCTCCTACGGCAAAATTAGCTTGACAAGGGCTAGATGCAAATTAGAAGTATCTTCCAGTCCTTACTTCTGTCAAACAACAGCTGCAACAACGCCAGGATGCTCATGTGGAATTTACAGAGGTTACAGAACAGTTATTTAAACCAATCACAAAAGCCACTAAAGATCTTCTTTCGTCGTTGGAACAAACCGCTAAATCAACCGACAAAATAGCAAAAAGAACTAAAAAAAACCCAAAAATATTCTCCGTGAACTTCCAGCTGAAACAGCTGCTACTCAATCACCATTAGAGAAAGAAATAGAGGGAGCAATTTATAGAATCAACGAATCTCGTGATAAAATTGCTAAAGTGATGGATCTTATTGCATCAAAACCAAAATCTGATATAAAAAAAATACCCGCCGAATTTACCGATAAAGGTTCTATAAAACTTCAAACAAATCCTATAGGTTGTTCGATTTGTGATAAATTATTAGATCCAGAGACCGCCGATGTTCCAGAATCAAACTGGGTTCCTTTTTGTGTTTCAAAAATATCAAGGTATAACTAAAATCACAGGGAAATATAAGCCTTTATTATAAGCATTTAAGAAACTAGTGAATGAAGCTACTAAATATAAATTACTTGGACATATTTTATCGACCAAAAGATCACAATTTGGTCCATCTCCTGTAGAGGAAGAAGAAGCAACAGGAAGTGGCCTTGCCACTCGCGATCGACGTCGTAGGCAACAAGGTGGCAAAATCGCCGGTGATTCAGGATAAACTTTGTTCAAATAATTTCCTCGCTGATTTTGATCGACTAGAAATTCTGACACGTGGAAGACGAGCCGGCAACAATTCCCATGAAATCATGGAAAATGAAGCAGCCGCTATTTATCAGCATTTATTTACCGGTGGCGTCATGCACAGTAGCGTCTATCCGGCGCATATCAACGAAATTACCGACGATTACTACAGCGAGTGATCAATTAGATCGGTGATAACAAAATAACATGATTATACATAATGCCCAACGTGGACTGGAAAACGTCAGGGTGATAAATTCACGATTTCCGGTTTATAAAATGGTCTACGGAGATGGACTAGGCAATGTTGTTCAAGGTTTATTTAGAAGCTATCACGATTGTAAAAGAATTAGGTATCAAAGCCATCGAAGTTGTTCGTGATAAGGGTATTGGCGCTATTGGTGATGTTGCTGGTAAATCATTCTCGGCGATCAAAGACAGACTCCCCCGATTAATACGACTAAAACCTCAGCAGAATCTGAAGCATTCCAACGTAAGCATTCCAGTATGAATGCCCAGCACCGAAGTAAGCATTCCAGTATGAATGCCCAGCACCGAAGTAAGCATTCCAGTATGAATGCCCAGCACCGAAGTAAGCATTCCAGTAAAACTGCCCAACACCGAAGTGATGCCATCATGTGTCAGTAAAATAATAAATCAAGCTGCAAATGAGCAGTTGAAAGAATTAGCTGGAGTTCCATCACCGACAAAACAGAGACAGAAAAAAAACATAACCGCAAACCTAATAGGGGGTACTGGTCTGGCCCGTCGTCGTCGCCGATCAACCACCTATTGATCAATGTTGGAACGTCGTTTTAGAAACAGCGAATAAAATAAAAATGTTCAAACATGTACCTGATCCCACATGTGATATGGATGCAACAGTACTCAGGGATGAGTCTGTGGGTGATTATTAGTATTATTCTTATGAAGTACGAGAACCAAACCAACGTGGTCGAATCGAACTACAAGTCAAAGATACATCCAGGTATTTCGGGCCCGCCGAGGCATTTATTTGAAGTTCAGGGTAGATTTTTGAGAGATAACAATAATTAATGCGCTGCAGAAGATACAAAATACGTATTTGTTAATGATGGTGTTGTTGCGTTATTTATAAGTGCCTTGTATATGATTGATAGCAGACAAATCGAAGTATGTCCCAATGACGTCGATGTTGGTACGATGATACTCGGTCTTCCAAGATATTCCGATGATTATTCAAGGTCTGCTAGTCTATGAATGATGTTCTCAAAGGATATTACTGACCACCCTAACCATATACAGTATGACATAAGACGACCAAGAAACTTCGCCGGCGCCGCTGACGTCTACGTAAACCCGGTAGTCCATGGCTGTAATCCAGAATGTAACTAGGGATTTCAAGCACGACGATCTCAAATTGATGTTTAAGGTAGATTCAGCTGTGTGATACCTCTGTCGCATATCTTTGGATTCTGCAGACATGTTAGAAAAGTTATCTTCAGAGCCAAACATACAGATGAGTTAGTCCGAAAGTCCACTGACAACTATGCAATTTGGCGAGATAATGCTGCAGGTGCAGGTAAAGTAGTACTAACAAAACTTGCATTGTGGATGGCAGTAATGACTCATCTTTCACAGAAGAAGATCGATTATTATCGTTCATGGATAACGGCGGCAAGTCAACGCTGTAGTGGCTGACAATGACCACAGATTCAGTTACAAGCACAGCAAATTCAATTGCATTGCAGATAACGTCTCAATAGGAAATTTCAGCACCACGACATATATTCGTTGCGTTTCAAGGTAATACAAGATTAGAAAATCAAGAAAGAAACTCTATGGTGTTTATTAGATTAGCTGCGTCCACGATATCGCTGAGAATAAATGAACACGAGGAACCCTCAGAAGACATAATACTGAATTTCGAACAAAACAACGTAGCACGGGCGAATCATAGTTTGATGAGACTTACGGGAGGTGATCAGACTTGATTCTGGTTTGCAGATGTCACAGCGTTATTTCTCAGTGCTGTATCTAACCTATTATTTCTCACGGGAACATCTGGATTTGTTCAGACAATCAGTCGTTGATATTCATGAGCGAGCTATTGTTAATGATATGCCGGCTGGGCCTGGTGGTTACAGAGCAATTATTCTGTCAGATGCACAAGTGTACTTATTTTCTTATTTCACAGCTTTAGATAAAATCAGGAAAATAATGCCTCTTCCATCCAACAAGTGTAATAGTGATTACATTCACAAATTAGCGGAAATAAGTGCACGTTATAGCAACTGGTACCAGTGCATATTAACATGAACTAGGACGACATGTTTAGGTTTGCATTAATCACGTCCAATCTGACCCGAACATCCCTTTAAAAAGCACGTTCTCTTCCAAAGTAGAGAAAAGAAATAAACAGTTCGATTTTATGAGCAAAAATATCACATTGTTATTCGCTTGAAACACTGTTACTTGTCACAAAAAAACATCCTTGTTTGCATTATTGTATCTATTACTACTAGTCGTACTACACGGTTGAATAGTCCGCCTCAAATGCGGGTGGTCGTAGGTTGGAATCCCGGCCGAGTCATACCAAAGACTTTTACAAATGGTACTAGTACCTGCCTCGTTTCAAGCTCAGCATTAAGAGGGCAGTGTTTGGACTGGTCGGCCTGATGTCAGAATAATGGGACTGGGTGGGACATGATGCTATATGTCCGCGGCATAATGCCCCGGTGCTAGCCATCACAATAAACTGCCACACTGCAGATATCGTAACGATATGGCTGAAAACCTTTATAAAGCTACTTTAAAAATCCAAATCACTCACACAACTCGTACAAGCATTGATCGAAGCAGTGCCGCAGTTACGAGCGGAAATATAACGAAATATCGAATATTAAGAAGCAAAATATACGTTCATTCCAATCATGTACTTTGTCCCTTCAGAGAAAGATTTGAAGTCTGATTCAGTGGCATTTCTTTCTAAGGGAATTTCCATGCACCAGAGCGAGGCAGCTTCCGGTTCAAGAGCAATATCAAACTTAACTTCTAGTATACCAGCCTGCAATTGCAAATCATAAAAAATTAATTCATAGCTCCAAGTGAAAGCAATCGATTTCTGCCTTGGATAATATTTACCTATGATGTCTCGCACCAACTTCTTGTCACTTTTCCCACACCGAGAAATTGCATCGTGCCCATCATAATAGCAATAACTACGTACACACTGAAGGACAAAACACCATATTGTATCACAAGAAAAAGTGAACATATGAATTAGTTTTTTATTAAACGCTTAAACCTACCAAACAAATCCTCAGAGCATAAACGTATCACGGTACACCTAAGATTATAACAATCCAACGTTAAACCTCAGAACATAACCCTGTCACTGTAAACCTCAGAGCATAATCCCTTGCCAGTAAAACTTAAGAGCATAACACTCACAGCAAACACCAATGCATAGGATACTTCAAGAACAATATTCTTCGTCAAAAAAGAGAGTGTAGAACAAACAGACCATATTTGTACATTATTCCGGATTTGTCAAGTGAAAATCATTACCACTCCATTATTATCATTACTGAATAGTGGCAAATTTGTGACTCCAATAATAAAATGATCAAATAAAAAATACACCTTTTTAGAAACCAGATATCAAATTATATTCAAAAGCTAATTAATATTGTTCCGATAATGTATTGCATTAAATTCATTGTGTAGATTAAACACAAAGCTAGTATTTTGGGATAATTTTAACTATACCATATACAGATGATAGATGATAGTTTGCTATTCTAGCGGGGGAACTACCATGCCATATTGACTTTGAGTTACATTGGGAGAGTAAATTTTTCATTCATAGCCAAAATTAATCACTAAGTATCTATGCGACATGTCTTTTTTCTTAAGCAGTTCATTGCACAACACTTACAGTCATGATTATTTAAACTATGTAACACTAGATTAGATCAACTAAAATCATTGTACCTCTTTAGCAGCCTCTCTCATTAATATTTTTCCCCGATTCGTCCCAAATGGCGGGTACGGTAATGACCCATTCGATTTTCATCGTGACAAGAGAGGAATGACTTTCGTGGACTGTTTTCAAAAGATGATTCATTAGGTACTCAGTGAAGCGACTAAAAACCATTGTTGCTTTCGGTTTCTTTCCAAATGAATCCTTAATCTTATAGTCTGCATGGATCTCCTGCATTACATGAATAAGGTAATAGAAGCATGCATATTTAAATGGTAGATGAGATAAAATGAGATGTTCTCTAGTTTGGCTGCCTTTAGTAAATCAAGTTGCGTTTCAATTAGTCTCATGCGGACATTTCCAGTTAACTTTGCCAGAGAAAGTTCAAATGAGAGTTCACAATAGTTTCTTATTGCTCTCTTTGTTTCCGCAGGATGGATTTCGCTAAGGCCAAACTTAACTTTATTTTAAATTGTGCTGGTTTATAAGAACAAAAACGGCGCGTCGATAATCCTTATTGGACCACGTGTACCCTCCAGCAACAACACCTTATCAGAAAGAATCACAGCACCGCATATATAATCGGCACAAGGGACAGCAGATACACGTGGATTAAGATGCATATCAACGACAGACAACCTTAACAACACCAGGTGTTCCAACGAAAGTAAAACAACAGCTACAATCCAGTGAAGTCTTCTGGGGATACTTAAAGACCCGTGTTAATACTTTGATTCTGGCCCATCTATGACAACGGCTTTTAATATCTCAGTTCGTATACTCGCTTAAGTACAGAAACTTGAGATATTCATATGACGCCAGCCACTGAGCCATAATTTCAAAAAGTCACCAATGTGTATATTGATGTGTTCGTACCTTATTGCGTACATAAGTGCTATGAAACGGCTGAATGTCATGTTGTGTCGAACCTGTTGTGAACGCGAGAAACGAAAGCGGTAACTGACCTCCAGACCATATAAAAGACAACAAATGCTCTTATATGGACGACGCAGAAACCATCATAGGTATCCACAATGTTAATAACGGCAGAACAACTTTACCCCAAAACTGTAGTTTATCGTTGGTCGTTTCTCGGCCTGACATGACGTGTTTTGATGTTCGACATCGCTGCATGACCCAAGTATATGACTTAGAGACAAAATACACGAAAACTATAATGAGACTCCATGAACATGTTCTCGTAGTTGTTGAACTCCAAGGTTGTAATTCAACTTGTACATCCATGTCTGGTGTCTCCAGAATATTGCGATCATCAGCGTTCGAATTTTATATGATCTACATGATCGAGTCCATCCTTGTGAAACATCATAGACGGGCTAGCGGATCTCACTTAATCTTCACTCTGTCTGGTAACTCCGGTAATAGCAGTGACAACATGATCATTTTCTAAACATGCTTTGAGTTCCTTTCCGTCGATGAAATATGGGAAGTCTGTATCGTTGTCTTGTGTACAATTTCCATCGATTTCTAGGGAGGCATTACACTGGAGGAAATACATAGACCTATCAAAAACATCTAATTCTATTCACGACGTTCATTAGCCCGCAGAAATAATACTGGAAACCTCGAATGATTCGATCTTGCAGCCCACGCACGCCCATATAAAATTTGATATCCGATACATTTTTAATTGGGTCATGACTTAGATATTATCAATCACGTCTTATACCATTTTGTGTCTTTACTAGTCATCTCCAAAACTCTCTCCACATTCGTAATCCACCCCCTATTGCCACATTTGCAATCATCGAATCGGTACTATTTTCTGCTAACTCGCCTACATGTTGTTGTGTAGCCTCAAAGACGACTTTACCAACCGGCGCGAGCATTGTCGCTCTTGAAGAAAGTGTAGCTACGTTTATTAGTAGATTCACTAATCGTCAACAATCACAGGACAGCATCATCGATGCCATTACACTTAGATGTCGCGGGTTTTCTCACGCAGGCAACACGCATGTGTATCACCCGTCCACATACAAATGTCATTTTCTTAAATATCATCTCGATCCCTAATGCACAGTTGTATTGTCATCATCTAACGCATGCCCATCCTGTTCAACAGCCACTAGCATTAGAACTGGCAAATTATAATCTGATTCGGTGTCGGTATGTCCCATGGGCGTTACAAGACTGACAATGGAATGATATGCACCATAATGGTTCTTTAATGAATGTAAGATCGGATTGGCATTCCAGGACAACTAACACGCAACCATCTATCACCGTTTGACAAATGAGAGTAGCTTCCTCCGGTGGTGAATTCACCAAGTAGAGCATATATCTGACACACGTTATAAGTCTTGATAACATCAGAATAGTAATAGTCGCAGTAGCTGATGTAGTAGCAATAGAAATAATAATACTGGTAGTATTATGAGCGCATGAAGGCATCTTGATCGGGAAATTAAAGTACTTTTGTACGAGATTTGAATTTGACTCCGGAGCATTGTTACCAGTTATTGTTTATATATATATATATATATATATATATATATATATATATATATATATATATATATATATATATAATCACCAGTAGTTGTAATTGTATTAATTAGTAGCATTAGTATATATATACAATGTTATAAACTTCTTTTTTGCAGTGCATAGCTATTCAAACTATGGTCAATGGGTTATACGCTTGTGTACTATTCCTATCAAAAGTTATCGTGCAAAACTGAATAGCTATTAATAATATTCCAATTAAGGCCGAGATCATTGTACCAGCAAGAGTTTAATCATTATGACAATAGTAGATATATGTTTTTTGTGTTTCTAATCAGAAGACCAGCTATAGATATTCTTAACTTATTATGGCCATAACGTGTTAAGTATTCCATAACATATATGATACAACAGATGTGCAAAAATGTCGAATATTTCCATAGGGATTGATACTATTTAAATATCACCATGATTTCATATTTCTAGTATGTTTAATGCATCGTTTAAAGTATTATCAATCATATAAAAGGATACACTCGTTATCTATGAAACCATGTATGTACATAGTGCCGATAAATTAATGCATACAATCGGATGCACCTCTCCAGAAACCAGCATAAAGCACGTTTTCATCCCAACAATGCAGATATCACTGGCCCATCTAAAAATGACAGTCCAGCGTGCATAAACGATAAGCAACCGTTCAAGCACGAGTAAACGTTGTTTTTTTTTTTTTTTTTTTTTTTTCTCGGAAAGCTGCCACAACGTGATACTTCATGCATTCTAATCAGCAAAACAGAGTTTCTTTTCCTAGCACAATCAGTTAATAATCGATAATTATCACATAATCGGTTCACTTTGCCTATGGGGTGTGCAGTTTCATATTTTTGATATTATAACATGTGAACATATCACTTTATGTGATTCTGATTGGTCCAAATACGCCCATGAAATTAGTGTGCAGTATTCTCTTTACTGTTTGGCTGCTATCGTGGGAAAACTTTTTTAAACCCGCCTTCTAGAATGTTTTCTTGTCAATGAACATTTTGGCCGCCATTTTTTGATTCGATTCACGAAAGGAATTGGGGAAAACTGGTCTTGTCTGTCTGAATATGGTATATTGACCACAGCATGGGCTTGTTATGTCATCAAAAACATGACATAACATGAAAAATGGCTAAAACCCCAAGACAAGAACGGCAACAACAACAAGTAAAACTAAGAATATTGCTCAGTTCATAGCGAATGTGTAAGTTGGTGTTGGAGGGGGGACGGTAAACCTGAAACGTTAAACAACGTGGTGGGTGCTGTTTTGCACTCACTCCTGGGTTTGATTTGCGGGAGGTGTACATTGAATCTAAATGCGTTTTCGCCGGAGAAAAATGGAACCCCGTCAAAAATAAACAGCGGAGTGATGAAAGTTCGTAACCTTGTGACCTCACTAAAGGGAATATACCCAACAAAGGACATTCAGAAAGAATGTTCGCCGGACAAAAATGCCTCATAAGGCGCCTGTGGGCCATAAGAAAGGTCTTAACCAATGAAGAGTGCCTGTACGCCATAAGAAAGGCCTTACGAAAGGCATCAATGGAGGGCTATTAGGACCTTATGGTAAAGGCTTTACTGGTGATGAAGGGACCCTGTGGAATGGTAGACCGATTATCATTGCTGCTATTTATTTTTTTTTAAAATATATTAGTATTCGATATCTAAACTCTTCCATAAAATCATAAATTCTATTTCACCTAAAGTAACTTGAAATTCCCGATTGCTATTAATAATATCTACAAACATCTCTCATAAGTTGCATATCCGCCGGTCTATTAATTCCAGTTTCCCTGTAGTAAAATAAAGCTAAACTTCTTCTAACAATTGCACTCGACAAATAAAATATACGCAGAAAATTGTTAATGTAATATGGTTTTTCATAGCAAATTGGCTCCATTGTAATAAAATAGAAAATATTGTCAAGATATTCCATAAAATCGTCTATGTCATCGTTGGTAATTTCAAAACCTGATAGCATGTCAGTTACTTCATCAAATCTATTTACTTCCATTATATCTATAGTAATTTATATATCTAATTAAAAAATTTCAGTAAGTTATAGTACTAGATGTTTAGAAATATCATTATCAAATAAAGCATCAACCAGGTTGTCAATAAATGTCATTGGATCATCTGCCCAACCTCTTATTCGTTCGTCTTTTTCAGTTGCGAATAACCATACTGATCCATATTTGACTGATAAATGATAACCAACTTTTTAATACAGTCGCTTATTATTTTAGGTTTTTTGCCAGTATATTTTTGAAGCTGATTTGATTTAATTAAATCTTTTAAAAAATCTGTTTGTTAGATCAAATACAACATTTCTTATTGATAGCGGATAATAAGACATTTTATATTAATATTTTATTGTTTAAATAGAAACAAATCTAAGGTTCGGGAACCTCTTTCCACCTCTCCAAATTTGGAAGGGGGGTGGGGTTTCTGGTCTAGGATCCTCTTTTGGTTTAGGAACCTTATCTTCTCTTACTACTATCGGTTAAGCCAATGCAAATAAACTGTATCTGACATACAAACTTGAATTTGGTTATTGAGATGATGAATTTTATTTTACCACGTAATACGAGTAATTATTATTCAACACTATTATTGACCATTTTATATTTTATTTTGCCAGTCTGGCAGCTAACCGTCGAGAGAAAGGAAAAACACAATGGCAGAGGGGATTCTTCGGGTTATTTCCTTTATAATATCCGCATCGACAAGGTGATGAAGGTGAGACGCTGTCAATATTTCCCCAAGCATTGCTATCTTTGTACAAAAGATGTCCCCAAGCATATATCCTGTAACAAATACGTTACGCTTGTCTCTTGTAATAAAATTGTTCCCACGCTTTTACTTTCTATAAAAAGGTGTCCATGATCCTTCATTCTGACATGTTGATTAAATATGCTTCCGAGAACTATATATATATATATATATATATATATATATATATATATATATATATATATATATATATATATATAGATAGATAGATAGATAGATAGAT
>JAECUM010082456.1:0-10163 GCA_016617855.1 Megalonaias nervosa | reverse complement strand
ATATATTACCCTAAGGGACCTCACCATGCCTTGTAATTGTTTATATATAGTCAATTGTCAACATTTATGTAGGTCGATGAAACAAAGGTAAAACGGTGTCATGGTAAAAGCGTTCCGTTTTGGGTACTATTGTATAGGAGACCAAACACATTGGCATGATTGCTAATCTTAAAAAACGATAAGCCCATCTTTATTTGCTCCTTTAAGAGATTAATATCAACATAGATAAAAATTACAGGCACTGGGACGACAAGGATATGACATACAATTGTAGAATATAAAATAAAATAAAAATCATGCATTCATAAACAGGAATACATATTTGTGTTTGATTGGTATGAGCTCCTGTACCACACCAGCGTCACCCGATAAGAATAGTGCCAGTCCTTTGGCGACCTCGTCAGTCTGCATTCGTAGAGAGAATGGCTATATGGTTATCCTCTACCTGTTAAGTGGTCTTTCTGAGAACATTATGATGAATTGAATAACACAATCAAGTTATAATACATTATGTTCCAATTGTGAGTTCAAATTTGTCCCTTCTATGTGGGAAACGCTGACATATGTTATATTACTCTAATATTGATGGCGTTATCAACGGATAAATCAGTTATTCGTATATTCTCTAATTCAACACATATATGAGGAAAATAATTTTCAAGGTTGAGAACAATAATAAATGTTACATTAAAAGTCTGAAGAGATATAACATGACACAGAGCTGTAAAGTCCTGTTATCTGTGAATAAATCCAACAAGAAAATTCTGAGTTAATTCATTCATTTATGATCGTTTCTTTAGTGAGCCTTTAATGTCATTTTTTTAAACGTCATTGCACACAGGACATTAAAATAAAGATAGAAGCAAACGACAACAAACACTCTTTTAGTTGCAAAATTAAATTTTGCTCCCTGCAGAAAATATTGTAGCTTGCATGATAAGAGTTACTACAGGTTACCATGATCACAAGATCACATTTTCCTGTTATTCATTTGCTTTCTCAAACACATGGTCTTAACTATCATTTTTATGTCTAAATAGCAACAAATTACATGTATAAACTTATTAAAAATCATTTATTAAGCTACTAAATATTACAAACTCATTGGTGCAGTTATGGTCTAGAACATGAATTCATGCAATATTTAACATATAGCAAGAGCAGCGAAATATTAGATCCTGGATGTAACACTTTGTAGACGGTGCAAACAGTTAATTGCTGACCTACTAACCCTTTCGATTGGAATCAGCTGTTCTAGCCTCTCTTACGCTGCTAGCACTAACAAGTAACACAATTCAACATCGTTCAACTTTGATTTTGTAATTAATTATACATATTTCAAGCAAACACATTGTCGACTTTGTGCAGTACTCATGTTTTTGCGTTTGTTATGTATTCGTTTGGGTAATTTTCTTTTGCAGATTTGTGCCCTTGGAAAAGTTATATGTGGTTTACGAAAGAGCTTGTGCTAGTTTTATATAGTCGTTCCTGCAAAGGAAGTATAAACAATCTCATTACAATATATCCTTTTAGACAGTGTATTTTCAGCCATATGACATAATTTACTAAGGACATTTAGCTTTCTTTTATTAGTTTCAGTGACAATTCTGTTAAATCCAAGCATAGTTTTGGGCATTGAAGCGTGGTCTGACGTGATAATTCTTTAATGTGCTTCACACATTGATACGGATAATTTTTAATGCATTTCAATCTAGTCTTTGCCCACACTTTGCAACGATAAAAGGCTGTTGGAATAATAATCGTTTAATATGGACCTGCAGTTGTTAAATGTCTAATTTAAATTCCATTTTCCCACCTTGATAAACGAATATAGCGATTTTCTTCCTTCGGAACATACTTTTCTATGTTTGCAACGCAGTTAATGTCAGAGCTGATAGGGATACGTACGTTTTCGGTAAGTCGGGAAATAGGAATAATCTTTTTATCAATTTTCCACTTAAAATTGCGTTGATTCTTCTGTATGTTTCGTTTTAAAGCAATGATATAACTGTTATTATAATTAATTTTAAAATTCAAGTAACCGAATACAAGTGAGCGATAGCAAATATCGCATGAAAATGAGTAAGAGTGTCATTAGAGGAGTGGCATAATCATCTAACGGGGACTTTGAAGAAGGTATTTATCCTACAGTTATTCTTAATTTATGATCTTCCAGAAACTTTCACACATGATTAATACATGCCAAACAGAGAAGCACAAAAAGCACCACGCCTTTGCGAACACTTTGCCTGATTGTTATTGGCTCAGATTTAATGCCATTTATAGCAACGCTGCTACAGATATTTGGGTGTGATTCCTAAATGACAGTGAAGAGTTTGCCAGTAATTCGCAACAGAAAAAGCTTTAAGAAGTCCATTGTACCTTAAGGTGTCAAACGTTTTTCTTATATGCATATATGCAGTATAGATTTTTTATATTAATTCCATTTTAGAGAAGATAGCTCAATGTAACTTAAAACATGCCGGTTTGCAACTCAATCCCATTTTTGAAACTCTGCTGATGAGTTTTCGAAATGTTGTGCATTTTAGTTTTGTATTATGTAATAAATCTATTTTATCACATAGTCGGTACATTTGCCTATAGTGTGTGCAGTTTCATAATTTTGATTAAATAACATGTGAACATATCACTTTATGTGATTCTGATTGCTCCAAATAAGCCCATGAAATTATTGTGCAGTATTCTCATTACTGATTGGTTGCGATCGTGGGAAAACTTTTT
The DNA here is from genome assembly GCA_016617855.1 of Megalonaias nervosa. NCBI lineage: Eukaryota > Metazoa > Mollusca > Bivalvia > Unionida > Unionidae > Megalonaias > Megalonaias nervosa. The sequence continues at coordinate 7,421 of JAECUM010082456.1, read as the reverse complement.
TAACCCCGCCTTCTGAAAGTTTTTGTTTTGAATGAACATTTTTGGCCGCCATTTTTGATTCGACTCGCGATAGGGAATTGGGGAAAAAATGGTCTCGTATAACTACTTTGAAAACAAATCATGTACACTGACGCAGTAGAGGCTTTACGTTTTGATTTATTAAATTTGTTTCTGAATCAACTAAAGCAGATGTTTCGTGGACTACCACATACCAGCTGCTTTGCCACATTCCGCGTTAACTTTTTTGATACAATGTTTCGGATTTAGGCTAGCGATAGACGCCAGATTTCATAAAATTGCTGGGACCCTACAAATAACATGCAAGTGACAAGGCATAAACTGTCTTCTTTAGCTGATAATAAGAATGGCAAAAAATATACTTACAGTTTTACATAATGAATGTCCTCAAAATGTACTTTCTTGGTTCTGCAAATCCTAATTACATGAACCATGTCATGGGTTCTCAAGATTGATTACACATTTCAAAATTGTACTGTAATTTCGACTATATTCCAGGTGTAATTATATACTCCTTACAGCACTCAAAATAAATAAACATTATAATCCATAGCGTCTTTTTGATAATTTCAATTGAAAGACTTCATATTTTTCCCACATTACGATTTCAAACATTCAATGACAGAACAGAAACAGACTTGCCGATGTCAACACGCTGCTCCCTCGCTGCTTCAGTCCGATGTATTTCATGTAGAATTGGCACAGATTAATCCAGTCCATAATCACGAAATTTCGTAGAATAGTCAAGAATACCAAATTCTATTCGTTCCAGATCAAGCGGAAAAGTTGTTGCAATGCGCATTCAGTGACAATATGACTGAAAGTTCCCATTTTAAGTAGACCAAAATGCCATTTTCTTTCGAAAGTGATGTCTAGCGCACGACTAAGTGCAAATTCATCTTGGCGGAGTTATGTGCACATTAATAATGTTGTTGTGTAATGATGAATCTGCGCTTGTGTATTTAGTTTGGAAAACGGCATACATTCTGTCACTTTGTTTCTTGTCGTGTATTTTTATTTATGCAATTAAGCCTTAGGTGGAATAAGAAAATGAACATATAATAAAAGGGTTACTGCATTTGTAGGAGAAAATATGAACTCGTTTTGTCGGATGGATATACTGCACTCCCAAGGTCGTGCAGTATATCCATCCGAAAAACTCGTTCATATTTTCCCATGCAAATGCAGTAACCTATAATTATTATACGAAAAAGGCGAAAATAGGTCTGTGCTTTTCTGGATTTGTGTTTTCTTGTGTATACAGTTGCTACCATTTGTTGGAGAGTCATATGAGCAATTTTGTTAACTCCGTTACTGCTTTTATTTGGTTAATATTGACTAGTAATGTTCTTTCTATTATTAGTTGTTCTGGCATGTAGTATATGTGCTTGATTCAGTGTTTCACATACCGACTGATTACGGAGTTTCTATCTGAGACAAATGGCATCCTTTCCATGCCAAAATCTCTTGGCTTCTGCAGTGATTCTAGGTTTTCCGTAACAGCTCTTCATTCGTAGGAGAGGTATATTTGACTTCAATGGTTTAGATAGGCGAAATGTCACTCGTGAACAAACTCATACGGCTTCAGAAACTACATATGGTCATTTCCTCTGGGAATCCATTCCATTTTGCTAACACAACTTTCTCTTTGGTTCACCATCCTATTGTATTGTATTGTATTAACACGGTATGCGCCCCTTCCCTATCATCCGTTTCTCTTACTGACATTATATTGCAACTTACGCCATATTGTTTCCATGAACGTTCATGTTGTGATGTTCCTTCGAGAGAACTGAAAAGTAGATTTGTACAGCTGTATTTCATTTAAAATGTTACACATAGCTCCATGGTCAGAATTATTGCACTCAAACATTTTCCAACACTAGGATCCGGTTATTGTAAAGAAACAGCAAAGACCTATTGATCGATGTCCTGGTGTAGTGCTTACTATATTTTGGGTTTTTAATTACAATCTCTCTTTAATAAGTCTCCCAAAAAAGTATGAATATCGGTTCTTTAGTAATTGCAATGGCATTGCGTTACATGCTAGTCGTGGTCTCATTCAAACTTCAGGTTTTGATAACTTCAATAACTAACTGGCTTTTGCTGGTATGTTTAGAACGTATATCCTCTTGGTAAGTTCTACTGTTTGATACTTGTTCATAGTATTCAGAGATTTGAAAAAAGGGTTCATTGAGTATCAAGTGAGTGAAAACAGATGTATTTTAACTACAATTTCAATGAAAAGTTATTTCATCCCTCAAATTGGAAGCTTAACACAATGGTACACTTTAAATTAATAATACAATTAGCGTCTTCACTGTGCAAATAATCTTTAGCAGGGTTTGTGTGCAGATTACGTCTGTAACACAAAAGATCATAGCTAAACATTTACCCAAATTTAACTTACGAAATCGATAGCTTTTGTCAGTTCAAATATTAACAACCAGAGATTAACAAACATTCATGCCGTTTAATAACAACGCAAAGCACTATAACCCAGATATCATTAGCATGAATTTTATGTAGAGTACATACGTAACACCAAAGCTCATAAATAAACAAACAAAAAACCTAAGAAATTGATAGGTTGTGTCAGTACAAATATTCACAACCAGAGATTACCAAACATGCATGCCTTTAAAATACAGTGAAAAACACAAAAACACTAACATAATATAGATGGGGTTTTTTTTCTTAAATAAATTACTTTGGAGTGAAAGCAAGGCACGCATCCAAAATAATCAAGTATAAAGTTGCGTTCTGTTCATGAAACAGTTATATTTAGACAATTACAAATGTTTAATTTCCTTATTTATTGTAAGCAAAAAGGACATATTTTATATTAGATGCAAGTCTCTACTAATGGATAGGAAACATTCTGCTGAAATAAATTAAAATTTAAACTAAGAAAAGATGTTTTGATCAATATTAATAAAGATATCTGGAACTTAAGTACAGTGGCAAGCGATTTCGTCAACTGACGTGTAAAATTACTTTCTTGTAAACTCAAAATTGATCGCATATTTCGAAAAAAAAACTTTGTTTTCTCATCCACTATAAAGTATCGTATCAGGGAAACCATTAATAAATATCTAAGCATTTAAATATTAAAACATTTCGTTGAAGCACATTTTATTGCCATAAATTTTGGCAAATAGGGTCGCGTTACATTCTTTCACAACTTCGAATAACCCCTTCTCCAATAGTCCATAAGAAAAATTTTCATGGATACCGGAATTAAATCAAACGATTTGATATAGTTGTTTGTAAGCATACATGTGCAATGGAAAAAAGGTATGAGAGATGTTAATAAATTATTGATCGTCGCAGACGTTGGAGAAGTGTCCATACACTAAAATTGATACCATAGCTAAAATGGCATACCAATTTTGTCTTTCTTCATCAGTATGGCAGTAATTAATTGAGTAGAGAAATCTAATTGATTATATTTTCCTTTTTAATTTAAGAGTTTTTTCATATTGTATATATTTATATTTGTGCGAGGTGTTCTTACACAAGTGAAAGAGGGGTGCAAGTTATTGTCAGAAAGAAAGTGAATGAAAACACAGGGTTCTATATTATTAACTTGTTGGATGAGATTGTAAAATTAAATGTGCTTACACCAGCCTACTCTTTCCGACATCGATAGGGTCGAAAGGAAGATAAAGAGAGAAAAGACAGAATTCCCTAGATCAGTCGTGCAAATGTTACAAAGTCAGAGTATATGGGTACATAATTAAAACAAAGACAAACGTTGTGTTTGATGCTGGCCACTTTCGTGTCTTTGTATTGAATATAAATGATATTGGTGAACCAAAAATTTGCTGTGTATTTACAACATAACATAACTATTTGTACAATGTCTATAGAGTAAACGTGCTAAGAAATTGAACAATGAGACATAACGTATAATACATAAATTTTTTGAGGCTGCGACCGCCGTAAACATGAATGTTATATACTGAGCAGACTCAACCTAAACTATGTATTTACAGCAATGTAACTGTTGGAACAAAATATATCAAGTAAAGGTGCTAACAAATGAAACACTGAGACGAGCGGAATAATAAAACAACGAGACTGTAGAAGCCGAATAACCTTATAAGAGATTAGTTCGGATGCAACCGCCTAAAAACCGAACAAATGGAGAAGAAAAAAAATTCAAAAACAAATAAACAAACATATCATTAACAACAAGATAGCATATAAAAATTATATACAGGGAGGTATGATGGGGTGGAGGTGGGAAACATTTCAACAGAAAAAGAAAACACGCCCGCAGCAGAGAGAATCCCTCCGAGCAGCCGGTGCGAAAGCAATGCGATTAGCTGGGCAGAACACGTCATTAAAAACTTTAAATATATTGGCCCTTCACGGTGCGTTACCTGACAAATCTGGCGGAAAATTGTAGACCCAATCACACCTCCCAGAAATGTCCTTACGCGAGCGTAAATCGTTTTACGTGAGGTGTTCTTACATATATAGAAGATGGGTACAAATTAAGGTCAGAAAGAAAGTGAATGAAAACACAGGGTTCTATATTATTAATGTTGTTGGATGAGATTGCAAAATTAAATGTACATAAACCAGCCGACTCTTTCCGACATCGATAGAGCCAAAAGGAAGATAGAGAGTGAAAAGACAGAATTCCGTAAATCAGTCGTACAAATATTACAAAGTCAAAGTATATAGGTACATAATTAAAACAAAGACAAACATTGTGTTTGATGCTGGCCACTTTCGTGACTTTGTATTGAACATAAATGATATTAGTGAATCAAAACTTTGCTGTGTATTTACAGCATAACATAACCCTTTGTACAATGTCTATCGAGTAAACGTGCAAAGAAACTGAACAATGAGACATAACGTATAATACAGAAATGTTTAGAGGATGCCACCGCCATAAACAGAAATACTGCAAATAGAGCTTGCTGCATTTCTGGCAGCCACAAAAAGGTGAGTGGGGAAAAGATCAAAAATATCCAGCATCAAAGAAAAAGAAAATATCAATGTTGATAAAAATTAAACCGATGAATTCTGTAGTGCCGGGGCAGTTGAGCACCCTCATACTCCCTGGTAGTTAGGATATATCCAGCATGTATGGAGGATTGGAAAGAAACTTTAAAACGGATGTGCGTACTTCCTGAATGCGCTGTTGGTCTTCCGGAGCTGTTAGAGCACCCTCATATGCTCCTGGCAGTCGAAAAGGCAGGTAGACACAGATTAGTCCGGGTCGAGTAAATGACATCCCAGCAAAGCACGGTCGATGCTCAGGGGTTTAGGTCTGTGAAACCCACGAGACCTGAAAGAGAAAGTTGCACACATGGCAGAATGGCGATCTTAGAAAAAGTAATTGAAGTGTTACAAAGCTGAGACCCTTTTGCCTAACCTTATGTATTTCTTAAATGTATCTGATCTCCAGCGGCCTAATTCCCTTAGTTAGTTGTCACTGAAACCTTGTATGGCCGCCTCAGTGGAGGGCCCAATTCTGAAACTATGGCACTTAAAATGGTGAGAGTTAAAGCCACAAAATTAAAGCACTCTTCCAAGTTCTGTACTAAAGTCTACTCTGGAAACTGGTTTCCTATTTTGGTTCATAAAAAACGGTCCTGGAGTATTACACTTGAGGGTTAAGTATGCTTGTAAATGAGCTATCGGACATGTCGCAGGATTTTGTTGGGCAGCAACATGCAATATATCTGGTTGTCCCAAGCCGTGTCTGAAGTGTCGAAAAGTGATTGTAAGAAGCTTGTGGAAAAAAAGTGACTTGAGATAATTGTATCAAATTATCTTTCTGATGTGTAGTTGTTTGCATTGTAATCTCTCCTATTCTACGAAATGCATGGAAAGCCAATGTAAAGATGGCCGAATACATGGTACGCCTGAAATGGTCTGATATGGTATGCATCATAGAAACTATAAGCTTATCCAGTGCAACTTTGTCAATTGGCAAACGAACATCATGATATTTACTTTTGTGAATGGTTTGAATGAGTTTTTTGAATAAGGAATGAGAAAGAAGGGTCTGCAAAGCCGTTAAGTTTGTGCACATATCCAGCTGTAGAAACAAACGTGGATATCGGAGATGCCGCATATTTCTTGTTGATTAAGTGCGCTATAAAGAGGGCCAAATAGGTCATTAAAGCTGGGAGGGAGAACTTAGTCAAGGTGTCTGATGTGAACTCTTGATATAGCGTCCAAGCCCGCTTATATGTGGTTTGTGTAGCTGGGTGAAGGATGTTAGCTGCTTGTAGGATGTTTTCAAGCAAATATTCAAGAGTACTCTCTAGCTGGGCAAGGTTGGAAGAACCGGAATGCGATGAGGGTGCGAGTCCGCATAGGGAGCCATGGCGCCGAAACTCGAAACCTGTTGGCTAGAAAGGGTATCGGCGAGTCTATTACGTATACCAGGTATATGTTTTGCCCAGAACAAGATATTTAATTTAAGGCAAGAGAGTACAAATCTGCGACTGAAATGCATGATTTTTGTGTCCGTAGAGGATTGCTTGTTTATGATTTCAAGTAAGGCTTGATTGTCAGTGTAGAAATAGATACAATTATTGGATAAGTATTCTCCCCAGACATCAACTGCCAGAACGATGGGGTAGAATTATAGGAGAGTTATATTTTGATATGCCCATGTCTGATCCCAAATGCCATAGAAATAGTGTGTGCCTAGGATCGCACCGTATCCGAATGAGGCTGAAGCATCTGTGTACAGGTCTAACGTATCGGAAGTCATCCAAATGTCAGGCAAGAATAAAGATCTATCGTTAAAACCGGTTAAAAAGTTCATAAGGCCCTTAAATCTTCTTTTACCTCCTTTGTTAGTTTAATGTGGTGATGCGGTTTTTAGATGCCAATTGTCAAGTTGATGAGTCGCCTAAGAAAAGCTCCTTCCGGCAAAACTACTGCACAACCAAAGTTAAGAGTACCTATGATGGATTGCATCTTCTTGAGAGTAATTTTATTTCGAGTCAGATGTCAATGTACGAGCTTGTTATATTCTTCTAGTTTGTCCATGGGAAGGCGAACCTCCATTCTCAAGGAATCCAATCCGTATCAGAGGTACGTGATGTTCCTGTTCCCCGACAAAAAGGCAAAACAATGATACTGTATGGGACAAATCGGAAGAATGCGGAAATCATTTGATATGTCTGTTTTTGCCATAACACACCCCCTACCCAGCTGTTTTATACATGTGATAGCATTATCAATGCCTTCGTAATGTACTGCTGATTGTTGAATTGGAATTCTATCGTTAACCGAATCGCCTGGTGGGAAGGAAAGGTGATGAATTAGTCTCTGAAAGACCCAGAAATATTTTTTCGACTAGACCCAGGGGCGAAATGTGAAAATTGGGAAATGGTTTTGTACGACAAGGCCCTGCAAAGCGA
>JAECUM010082455.1:0-14035 GCA_016617855.1 Megalonaias nervosa | reverse complement strand
TAGCACTCGAAACAACCTACTCCGCAAACTGGCTGGCTCTACCTGGGGCGCTAGTGCTGGGGCTCAAGACATCAGTACTGGCCCTCTGTTATTCGACAGCCGAGTACTGCGCTCATGTCTGGGCTCGATCGTTAAATACTAAGTTAATTGATGTCCAGCTCAACACGAAAATGCGCATAATCTCTGGAACACTACGTCCTATTCCTTTACCATGGCTACCAGTACTCTGCAATATTTCTCCTCCACATCTGCGTCGACAGGAAGCAACCACAAAAATGTTGGCTAAGGTCTACGCCAGTGAGAAACTTCCACTGTACATGGACATCACCTCACATCCAGCAGTCCGCTTGACATCGAGACGCCAAATCTGGTTTCGTCCGTTGCCCGAGGATATGACAGCTATTTCGGCATGGAGATTCGAGTGGTCTTCAACAGATATTGTAAACCACACCCTCGTAGCTGAGCCATCTGTCTGCATTCCTGGATAAAACCCCCCACGTCATCTGTGGACCACACTAAACCGCTTTCGGACAGGACAGGGTCGTTGTGCAGTCAACCTTGTCCGATGGGGCCAGGCCGCTAACTCTTCCTGTTGCTGTGGAGCTCTTCAGACCATGTCACACATTGTGAACAACTGTCCACTTACAAAGTTCCCCGGTGGATTGCAGGCACCGCATGTTGCTGATGATGACGCTGTTAAATGGCTGAGCACGCACTGCACACGATAATAATAATAATAATAATAATAATAATAATAATAATAATAATAAAGTGGACGTTTGGTGATGATGATGGTGACCACAATGATAATGATAATGTTGACGACTGCAACAATGATGACGAAAATGTTTTGGTGCATAAACTGGGAGTAACACATGAGGGTATATTGTGGATATATTGTGACAAGGTCATTGGAGTAAAGTACCTTGCTCAGGGACACTCCCCAGTAGCCGATCGGGGCTGATTCACTGCTACGATCTGAACTTGCACCTTGTGGTGGCAAATCTTCCTTGATAACCACTAAGACACTGCATTTTGCTTGGGGAAGATGAGATAAAGATCCATCATTAGCAATAAATAATGTCTTAGTGAAATTCATTATAAAAATTAAAAGAATTTAAATCGTATTTTTTAAAAAAATCTCCTTTCCATGACGCCTGTATGTTTTGAAATCTCTTTAATACACTATATTTGCTCCATGAATTAATTTATTTTGCAGCAAATCAAGTTTGGAAGCAAGCATGAGGTACCTCCACTTTTTCGCCGACAGAAAGCTTGAACACCTGGTAGAACATTTCACAGTAATGGTGCTTCTGGAGGTAAAAAGCCAATTTCTCAGACCTAGGGTGTTACCTTATATTTTGTTTGGTTAGAATCCTCTGCCCCCTCCCCCCACACAAAATTTCCAAAGTTCTTTTAAAGTGTTATAATGAAACTTTTGAACATTGACATCACAAAAGAAACATTAGTGAAAAATGTATACACTTGACCCAAATACTTGTAGATATCCATGAAAGCCATTGGTGAGTGAGGTATCTTTCATGGACCTTCGTTGGACGTATTTATATGAATTCTAACCACCCATCACCCAGTATCTTTCAAGACAATGAGTGGACAAAGTGGATTATTTCATAGTTTCAGCAAGATGCCTTTACACATTCTGTAATGACCAGTTAGAAGCATTGATACTATTATGATATACATAGACTCCGATCTGTCATTGTATAATATGCCAGCAGGCCAAAGTCAATATTGTTCATTATAGTGATTAGTCCTAAAACAAAATGCACACACCCAGACCTGTCATGATGCGATGGCAGATCTAGGTCTGTGCAGTTCGAATTTGGATTTGTTTGGATTTGACTTATGAATGAATGTGCCTATATGGTAGTTTTTGATTGTTATACAACTGCAATAACAATGTTAGCTAATTATACATCACTATTTAGAGATGAATGTAGTACACCAGCAGACCTAACTGCTAATACTGTCCTATTTGAAATATAGCACATGAAGAAAATATTATAAAATTGGGTTTTTTTATTAAGTAAAAATAATACATATGTGTTGAATGAAAAAATTGTTTTGAATTTCCTACCGTCTGAACTTTTGCTCTATCGCCATTGCATGAATTTGGTTTATCTCATCCCAACGCATATGTGAAAGTTTGAATTTTTTTATTTTTTTTATTTTTATTATATATTTAAGTGTGAAATATAAAGACTTCATTGGCGAAATACTTTTCAATACTTTCATTCCTGTATTTTCAATGTGAAAAATATTTACTTATATTTTCAAGTGAAAATGTTAGATTTCCCATCATGCCATGCAACAATTTACTGTCTACAAAATTTTTACCTGCAAAAACAAAAGCATTTACTTTGTAAATTAGAACAAATAAATAGAAACTGCATTACATTACAGACTGGAAATTAATCAAAAATTTTTGACCAGATGGTTTTCGCTTCTCTCAAGTTATTTCCCGTTACTTCCTTGACAAAAAAATCCTACTTTGATCCATTGCTGAATCAGACTTGAAATATTTTCAGTCAAAGGTGTACAAAACAGAAAAATTGTAATTTACTTTAAGAGATTAGGCCAACCAAATCCAACCACTTAAGTCAAGTATATCTATATGATCAAACTATGAAAGAGGCGAATTAAGAAAAGGGGTGGGGGAGGGGATTTTTGCTGAAGAGTTTAATCTTGTACACTTTGCTTCTGGAGCTAGTTTGGTTTTGGTACCATACGATACAATATATTTGTAATTAACATAGGAAAGGAAAATATCCTCTCTATATCAACTGAGTGTCGTAATAAATACAATATCACAAAATATGACTTGTCTGACATTTTTTTGTAAAACAAGACATTCCAACAGAAAACTTGATTTAGTATATTTAATCTATAAAGGTTATGTAGTTGACGCTTTTGAAAAAATCAAGATTTGCTCAAGCTAAGCACATCACCCCAGAATCTCCTTGTCCTGCTGCAGGTGATTGTCAACAAGGGAAAAAGTTTGTGTACATTGATATGTACAGGGCTTACTGCAAGAAGAATAGGGGGCCCCGAGTGGCCCAGTGGTCTAAAGCGCTGTCCGTTACGGATCACTGCCATCTCACCTGTCTGCGTGGGTTCGAGTCTCGGATTCGGCGAATGTGGATATGTGAGAAAGCTTGCCAGTAGCTTCTCGTGGGTCGGTGGTTCTTTCCGGGTATTTCCCGGTTTCTTCCTCCACCATTAATACTGGCCGCCATGTATAGCCTATCGTGTGCTGAAAAATGGCGTTAAGCCCTACACCACCACCACCACCACCAACAAGAATAGATTGGCGCCAGGGGACTTCAAGACCTACAGAATTAAGGGCTCTGGCTTTATCAGTATGATTGCATTCAATGGCGTGACTTATAGAAGTGAAGGTTAGTATCCAAGATTATATACAGTATAAGTGAAAATTTCAATGTACAATGCTGATCGTAAATAGGAATTAATTAACAAACATTAAATTAGAATCATTGAATAAATGTAATGTCATTTGACACGCCATATGTATTCTCTTACAATTAAGTCAAACTGCAAATAACATTGACCTTGATCTATGATCACATAATGCATTGGCCGATCGGGGTCTGTGCTTGTTCTGTTGGCTGCTGCTAACTGTTTAGGCCCAGATCTGATGGCACATTATGCTGTTGTAGATCTGTGACTGTGCAGTTTGCAGTTGGACTTAACTGAAAATTGGCCACAGCTTATAATTGGCTGAAATGGTACATGTGTACGCAATAATTCTTCTGTAATATAGCCAAGATGTATTTGTGGAAATTTATAGAAAGCCAGAATTTGTTTCAATTTATATTTTGATACCTTTTACTCATAGTTAGATGCGAGAATGGGTGTCCCAGGTGGCCTAAATTGCTTGCCTTAACTTATCACTGCCATCGCATCTGTCAGTCTGTTTGCGTCATAGACATGGCCAATGTGAGTATGCGAGAAAGATTGCCAGAAGGTTCGTGTGGGTGTGTGATTTTTACTGGGGTTTTCCCAGGTTTTTCCTCCACTTGTTGTACTGGCCATCATATAGACCCTACATTGTAGTTTGTCAAACTCGTTAAAGGAAGTTTCACACTTTTATTGGACCTGCATGCTGCATTAGGGGCATAGATAATTTACAAACACAAAGTTAGTTATTCAGTGAAAATGTTTGCCCTTATAATATTTTCTGTGATAGCAATTGTATATAAGCATCTATACATTTTATATATTAGTGAAATTTCTCATTGGATTTGCAATTATTATTGAGAAACAAGCTTTTTGTATTAGTTTGGAAAAAAATCGGAAGAATCGCTTTTGGCTAAATTTTACAGTATAAATTAATTTTATTTTTAGAATTTTTTCCTACGGAAAAGGAAGCAGAGGATGCAGCGGCAAAGTCAGCTGTACAGAGTCTTCGGCTAAATAAAAGTAAATATTTATTTATCTCTGTATTTGTATGCTGTCTATCCATATATCTACCGCAAATTCAATGTATTTGTGGTAATATAAATTTTTGATTTTCATGGTGTGCCACAAATTTAAATATCTGACATAAAGTATGTTGGACATAGATACCCATAAAATAAATTAATGCACTCTTCTATTCATCTCTCTAATTATCGTCTGTCTGTCTGTTTTTCTTTCTCAGGGCTCTAAGTAAGCAGTATATTTGTTTATTTTATGCTGACAATTTCACTATTATCTTTATAGCAGCAGGCAGCAGCAAGGTTAAGGGCTAAGCAAGGAGCAAGGCTAAGGCAAGGCAGCAGTTGTTATGCAAGCAAGGCATATGCTGGTTGGTTACATAACGTCAACACATTCAAATCTTGTGACACAGTTTTAAACATTCCAAAGTTACTTGCATGTTGACACGACTGTAAGTGTGTGTGTGTGCGTTGGATTTTTAACATAGCTTTAATAATTTTTCAGTCATATCGCTATGACATATGCATTGTGGCAGTTTATAGAGACACGATATTAAACAGGGTGGCAGTTTATAGTATCATAAGCACTGGGACATCATGCTGCAGACATGAAGCATGATGTCCCACCCAGTCACATTATCCTGACACCAGGCCGACCAGTCCTAACACTAACCCCTTAATGCTGAGCACCTAGCAAGGCAGCTGTTGGTTCCATTTTCAAAAACCTTTGGTATGACTTGACCGGGGTTCAAACCAGCGACCGCCCGCATATGAGGTGGACACTCTAACCACTAGGCCACCTAAACGGTCTTCTATTACTGTAAGTAAGGTCCGTGTTGTACATGATACCATGTTCACTATTGTAAACTAGCTTCTGATATTCCATGCAGTGTTTGAAATTATAATACTTGTTTTCTAATTCTGGTCGACTGAGAGGGCATGTACATTGTTAACTCTGCAAGCCAAAGCTAAAGCTATCTGAAAACAGGTTTTGTATAATAAGATTCAGCGAGGTCTGAGCAAATGTGTTAAATTTCTCTGATTTGACCCATGTTAACAATCTGGACAGATTCCATTCTGGAAACAGGTTGAGATTTTGGTTTCTTCAATCAAAATTGCCTTGAAGGTTTGAGAGATCTTTATCATGACGGATCTTCTGCCATGATGCCGGAATGTGTCAGATATCAGGCAGTGGTAGCCTCTGAGGTAAAAATATGCTTCAGGTATGCCGAACAATATTCTCATTGTGAATTAAATAACTTTTCATTTCTTTTCAGCTCAACGTCTAAATACAGGGTTCCTGCCACAAAGTTGGAAATGTCGACATGAAATCAAAATTTAGTAAACAGAAATTGCCACTTGCGATTTAAATTATGATACGACAGTTATGTTCAATTTGTATATCTTTAAAATTAATGACAAAGAATAATCAAACAGAAAAAATAACTTACATTGAATACTTCACAATTCTTCAAAGGAATTCAGTCACATGGACAAAATTCTTGAAAAATTCCTCATTCACTCTATCAAACTGTACAGGTTGTCCACTTATTTATTATTACAATAAATCTTCATTTCTATGGTGTAAATTCTGTATATAGCAACATTAAATTTTGGATGCCAATTTTTTTTTTTTTTATTTTTTTATTTTTTTATTTTTTATTTTGTACTTTCTGAATAATTCTGATCAATTTTGAGCAATATCATGCAGTTGATGAAGTATTATTAGATTGTGAAATCAAAGAGTGGGAGATAAGTAACTGGGACAGAGTTCCCACAAAATATTCATGATTATTTTATTTTTCAAATAATGTGTTATTTTCAGATCGACTGTTTGTTCATTGTAATGTCAATATTCAGAATAGATTGATATTCACAACAAATGCCATGCATTGGTTTTATTTTCTACAAAATAATTGAAATTTTACCTCTTTTTGCCTATACTAAACATGAAAATTTTAAATAAGTCCGAGTCTAACCTAGAAAATATGCTACACACAATAACTGTGTCAAACGTTTTTAATGCATTTAAATGAAAACATGGTTCCTGGAACAACAAAAATGTAAACTTTTTCTAGACTTTTTAGTAATTTAAAACATTTTCTAGACCTTTTCAAGGCCTGGAAAAGCAATTTTCAAATTTAAGACTTTTTCCAGAATTCCACACTCGCGCGGAAACCTTGTAAATATGAGAAGGTTATTCTTTCATGGTGACATTTGGCTTGCTTTTGTAACTGATGCTTGCCAAGAAATGGCCGATACAGCCTGTGAATGGTTTCATCAAAGCCTAGAACCTAAAGATGAGCTGTTGTGATGAGAAGCAAGTTCTAGACATCAAATCAAATTATTATTAAATTTTGTTTGAATTTTGTATATAACTTATATCAGTAACAAAAGATATCTTCTTTGTGGTTTTGTACATATCGGAACCGTCTAAAGCCAGTAATAGTAAAAAATTGATGTTACGTTTTCTAACTTAATTTGCGATAATCGTATATGGACTTTTCTCTTCTCAGTAACTGAACCATAACAAGATTCAAAACAGCCATGCTCACTCATAATGATACGAGTGTTATTGAACAAAATGTTTATGTTGATAGTTGCATGTCAGGAAAGTTAGATGAAAGACCAAATAGTTACAGCAGTTTTAATTTGTATGTATTAATATAACACAGTGAAAACCTTCCAGTTTTCTAACAAACCGATCTAATGTAAGATTGAGCCATACAGATGCAGTTAGGTAAAGATTCACAGAAGCTTTGTCTGGAAATATTTTAAAGTTCTGAGATCAGAGTTATTATACAGAAGATGGAACCTATGCAATCACAGACTTGATGAAGAATATACAATACTAATGGGAACCTAACCTAACAAAGTTGTTTGGTGGATTATTAGTCACATGGTTTTGATGACTGCTGTGATGTATACTGAATGGGAACCTATAGGCCAGGCATGTAAAAATTCCTCCAAGGCGTTGGCCCGATAGTGATTTCTAAGTGTACTAGTGTTTTTAAATGTAACCAGATTAAACCAAGTCTTGGGCCATAGGTTGTACATACCTGCTATAATCCTTGGAGAGTTTGAATGTTGTCAACTTTTAATGTGTCACCTAATTATTTTTCTATCCTAATTTTTTATATTTTATGTCTTGCCAGAACTTATAGCAGAATGAATAAACTAGTCGTAAACAAACATTAAAGTATTGTTTTTGTTTACCAAACGTTTGAGATATTTACTGTAATCCATGTGCAGTGCAAAACTGGGTACAATCTCTGTATAAATTACATAAGGACTTTCACCTACATGTGAAAGACAATCTGAACACTGATATACCTAGATCATTACCAATAGCTGAAAGGCAATTTGAACACTGATTCACCTAGATCATTATGGTAGGTGAAAGACAATTGGAACACTGATACACCTTGATCATTGCCAGTAGGAGACAGGCAATTTGATCACTGATATACCTAGATCATTACCAATAGGTGAAAGACAATCTGAACGCTGATTTATCAAGATCATTGCCAGGAGATGAAAGAAAGTCTAAACACTGATTTACTTTGATCATAATGGCAGGTGAAGGGCTAACGGAACACTGATATACTAAGATCATTAACAGTAGGTGAGAGGCAATTTAAACATGACATACATAGCTCATTACCAGTATGTGAAAGGAAATTGGAACACTGATATATCAAGATCATTAACAATAGGCAAAAAGGCAATTGCAACACTGATTTACCAGTAGGTGAAAGGCAAATTAAAAATGACATACCTAGATCATTACCAGTAGGTGAAAGGCAATTTCAACACTGATACACTTAGATCATTACTGTAGGCGAAAGGAAATTGGAAGACTGATATATCTAGATTATTAACAAAAATCGAAAGGCAATTGGACCACTCATATACCTAGATCATTACCAATAACTGAAAGACAATCTGAATACTGAAATACCTAGATCATTACAGAAGGTGAAATGCTACTGCGACACTGATATAACTAGATCATTATCAGTAGGAGAAATGCAGTTGGTACACTGGTATACCTAAATCATTGCCAGTTAGGAGGAAGGCAATCTGAACACTGAATTACCTAGATTATGAACGAATAGGTACAAGACAACTGGAACACTGATATATCAAGATTTTTAACAGGTGAAAGGCAATCTGAACACTGATGCATCTAGATCATTACCAGTAGGTGAAAGGCAATTTGAACATTGATATGCCCTGATCATTTGAAATAGGTAAAAGACAATTTGAACAATGTTTTACCTACATCATTATGGTAGGTGAATTCAATTGGAACACCTATATACTAGATCATAATCAATTTGAAGACTGATTCACCTTGATCATTACTGGTAGGTGAAAGGAAAGTGGAGCACAGACATACCAAGATCATTATCAAAAGGTGAAAGGTAACTGGAACACTCATATACCCAGATCATTACCAGTAGGTGAAAGGCAATTTAAACATGACATACCTAGATCATTACCAATGTGTGAAAGGCAATTTGAACAGATATACTTATATCATTATCAATAGATAAAAGACAATTTGAACAATGATTTACCTACATCATTATGGAGTAGTAAGGGAAAACCAGGTTTCTGGTTCAAAGACCCTATTTCATACTAGAGACCAGGTGATAGCAGTGATAGAACATTTATTTTCACATTCTAAGGCTTCTGTCATTGATTTTGACTCGGAGGCCACATTTTAGACCAGGGACTAGGTGATAGCCAATGATAGAACAGTTATTTTTACATTCCGAGGTTTCTATCATTAATTAGGTTTCTGGCTCAAAGACCCTATTTCATACTAGGGACCAGGTGATAAACATTTATTTTTGCATTCCGAGGCTTCTATGTTTGATTTTGGCTCGGAGACCACATTTTTAGACCAGGGTCAGGTTATGACCAATGATAGAAAAGTTATTTTTACATTCCGAAGTTTCTATCATTGGTCAGCATATTCTAGAGTTTAGACCTCATTGCCGACCATAAGTGTTTCAACTGCAGATATTAGAAATATTTCATCATCGTGATAATAGAGACTAAACTTTATTCTACCGCTTACACAACGACGACACTCGAATAAATCTTTTATTTGCAGTTTGTTAAGAGGATATATTTTATCAACAAAATATACTTTCGATCGATCGAGGTCAATGGTAAGTTTAGTATACTTTTCTTGACTGATTGGATTATGAAAGTTATTAAATCCCTTTGATAACTCACAGCTTAATTTTTGAAGATAATTGAAATACTCGCTGTTATCAGATTTGATGAGCAAAAGTTTTAGCTTGTCACGATTACTAAAACATATTCCTGATATTTCATTACTAATTTCAACTGTCAACAGTTTTCCGTCTATCGTTAGATATTTGATTTTGCTGTTGATGCTATTTGTCACTGTCAAATTTTCAAACATTATTTGTAAAGTTTAGATAACATTTCATACCCTAGTCATCGAATATAATGTCAATTATAATTCTGTCATCACGACCGTATCCAAGTGCAAACGTATCTACTCCGTTTTCGCAATAACGTTTGTCATCAATAACATCTGTTTCAAGTTTATGATTTGTTCGAATAGCCATTGCTCTTATATAACTAACACCGCCGTCGAGCGCGTACTTGTAATCATCAAATCCCATAAACTTTTTAACAAAATCGCGAGGCAAACCTTTTGCTTTTTTTTGTCATTTTTGTATTGTCTAACAACACGGCGTACATTTTGCTACGCAATCCAATAAAGTATTTGATGATGCTCGAGTTCATTTCGTCCTTAAATTTACCAATAACCTTTTTATTTGTGTCGTCATGAAATTAACTATCGCGAGGGTAATCAGAGAGATCAAACAGATGTCGGTTATCAAAGATATTTTGATAGACGTCCTCACATTCGATTTCATAAACGAGCGAGTCAATATCAGTAAACAACAATCTACTTGACGGCCACTGATTCTTAAAAAATTTGTAATGAAAATCATACATCAGCCACTTCGACAAATCTAACACAGAAGTTCCAACATAAATCGGCTTATTTAGTTTTAGATTTGTTTTCCGCCGCTGTATCGCGACAAGATTTTCATTAAAAATTTTCATGCTGACAAAATCATCGTCCGACACAAGTTTGTTTCGGCGGTTGATATCATTAACTAGCTCGATGTTTACTCGTCTTCTAATATTTTCCATGGTCTTACAAAAGACGGAGTTGTTCTTAAGTTTAAAGAAGTTTTTCTCGTAATCAGTTTTCGCTAGAGCTCTCCTAGAAGTATTTGAGTTAATATAACCTCTCATCCACGGCGACTGATTAAATTTTAGCACGCGATGAACTTTCCTCAACACAAGACCAGCGTCTATTGCTTGTTTTAAAACTCTGTAATGCAAAACATAATTTCTCTTGTCGAGTAAATTTGGGATTAGTTTTTTTACCTTAGAATCTTGTCTTGGTGATGCTATTGCTTGTTATTCATGAGATAATAAACTATAGTCTATTATCATTGACTCCGCACAAAACGGATAATCGTTATGTAAATCATGTAACGAAACAGGATAATCGAGATCAACTTCAACGAAATACGAGACATCGTCAGGTATCTTCTTTTCCGTCTCCGCCAGAAATTAGTCAGGTGTAATCCATCGAAATCCGCCAAATGGCATTGATTCGCTCATAGAATGACCATACAAATTATTGCAATCTCGATAAATGATATACTTCGATATAAGATCGAGGTCGTACTCGCTCATGTATTTGTTATTTGCTTTCGAACACTTTTTTGTTATCACGCTAATACCGCCTCTAATACCTTTTTCGATAAAGTTAAACATGTCAACGTCTGTTAGTAACTCTAACTTTACTTTAATAAACTTTAACAGAGCATCCCAAGATAGCCCGGGACAAGAGTAATATCAACAAGGATCAAGTCCGTAATTGATATAACTCACTTTCCTAAAGCTTTCAAATACGTCCGCGAGTAATAATACATCAGTTTTCAAGTACAAATCATGATAATCACCAAACGTCTTGCAATCAAATTCTTTCCAAATATCTTGTGCGTACTTATACCCACTATCAGTTATGTTTTCATTTTTTTAGTTGCGAATAAAATTTGTCTTTGTCGGGTAAAGAAATTTCATCAAATTTGCTCCAATCGTCGAGGTACTCATACGGAAACACTCCTTGTTTTGTCAATAGATTAAATTTATCTCCAAAACAATCTCGTAGTTATTAAACTCGCTACATCCTTTCACTAGTTCATCAAATGATGCCGCCATAAATTGCAGGCTGTCAATGAAACGCAACTTACCTAGCGTAACCGACATATACTTTTCAAAATTATTTGGAATGCACTTGATTACATTATCAAGTTTTAAACGAGACTTTATTTGATCATTACCAAAAGCTTCTACTATGACTGTCATATCCTCTGAAATTATGGAGAACAATTGGAATAAAATCTGGCGCATGAAACCTTAAATTACATTTATCATGAGCTTCTCCACGATACTGTCCTGTTAGATGACAATGGTCACGTACTTTTGTATTATCAGAAACGTCAAAGCTTTTTCACAAATGTGGCAAAATTCCGCCTGTTCGTGATCAGTTTTCTGCTGGGTTGTTAATTCTGTCATTGGAACATTTCTTTTTAAGCGTATAAATACATCATCGACTTCGTCAATCAACTGCTTGAGAAGTCAAACAGCCGGATCCTTACCACGATATAATTTAATAGGCTTTGATAAACTCGGATCACTACAAAATACTACCTTATACGCTACCCCGCACGGAATATGATTTTGAATTTTTCTCGTACTAGATTGATTAGGATTATTTTCTGCTCCAAGCACAAGCTGTAGTAGACATTCAAAGTCAACGTATAACACGAAAGGAAGTTTTAGTTTGTAATTATGACTGACAAATTGTAACAAATTATTATCGCTAGAAGGCATTGTTATCCGTTGCACATCATTACAATACTGCAGGTGCCTCTGTAATTTTTCATTATCAGCGCACCCATGCAAACAACGATAACATAAATACTTTTTATTTTTGTCTTTGTTATACTGTCTGCCAACGAGCCCATTAAAGTTTTTGATCCAAACGTAATGATTTTTATAAAACAGCAAGTTTATTGTCGATTGAGAGGCTCTTTCTGAAAAATATCTCGGATACACGTTTTCACGCTCATCTAGTCCGAAAACATTTACTGAAATATTATTATTATTTGCTTTTCGAACTTTGGTATTTGATTTTCTGCAACGGGAAAGTCAATACCAATAAAATTCAATCTCGACACATAAGCAAGATACTTGTCAACGAGGTCAGCATTTTTTTCTGCTGGAAACAACGCAGAAAGAATAGCCCACTGAAAACATTTTTGATCAAAGTAGTTCTTCACGTTTATACAACATTTTTTATTCATTTATTTATTTTTTTTTTGTGGTAAGTCAACATATGCGCCGCTACCGCCTAATACGTTATATTTCATTGTATGAAATAAGATTTCAGAAATTATTTCAAACTTCCAGCCCGAACCTAGTTCAGTAAATTCTTCTATCTTTCTCCAGATTTCCAGGTGTATTTCTTCGGCTAGCAAACGCATATTAGTTCCAAGCAAAACACGTCTTGACTTTGCGTTAATATAAGGGTCTGCAAAATCATTGTCAGTCGATTCGTCAGCTACAATCAGCTTTGAAAATATAACGTGATACTGCACTAGTATTCGCAAGCCGCTGTGTTTTTCAAGTTCAAGTTTTACGATTGGTTCTAACAAATGATAAAGATCAGTTGCAGTAAAATTTACAATTACAATTTCTTTATCAAACCTATAGCTGTTGTCAAATCCGGCAAAGGCGGTCGCTATTTGTGTAATTTTCCCCATGAGACTCTTTTTAGCTATATCACGTAACTGCAGCATTGTTATATAATGTAGTATCATATATCTAATTGATTGTTCGATCGATAACTCACTGCGCGCCAGCTGAACAATCAATTAGAGATACAGATTGCTTATAGTATAATGACACAGAATTTCGCAAGTGAACAAGAACACTATTACGTTCACCCTGTTTTCAACGAGCATGCGGGAAATATGTTAGGATCAGTGATTCGCGTGAGATATCAAAAACCGATTCGCAAAGCAACACCAGCCGGCTATAAGATCAGCGTAAGCGGAGATAATACTGAACGAGTTGAAATGTTTAAGAAAGATTTTATTTACACACTATTCTGTGATGAAATTCCAGAAGGACAACGTGTATATCATGTTAACGGTGCGGTTACCGATGACAGCATTGAAAACTTGTCTTTACAGAAAAAATTTCAACCTCACCCTGTGGTTGATTTGTATGAGGCCTCTGACAAAGGAATTAATCGACATAGAAAAACGAAAAAAGTTATTGGCGTGATGCAAAATAACGGATATCTTAGAATAACTGTCAGAGGAACACTAACAGATTTTGTTAGTTATTACAGTCACCGTTTTGTCTACGAAACTTTTAACAGACCAATACTAAATGATTTGGTTATTGATCACATTGATAAAATTAAAACAAACAAT
>JAECUM010082451.1:0-17670 GCA_016617855.1 Megalonaias nervosa | reverse complement strand
TATGTAAACAAGGTTCCACTATCCGGGATCCCCTACCCCTCCAAAACTTTCTATAGTAACATTTTGTCAAAAATATTTTCATTCACCTCTGTTCACGTATAATCCTATAACAGAAATGACCACGAATAAAATTCTAATTGTGTTTTATATATCGTTATTTTGGGGAAATCTATTTCATGACCTTGATTTCAGTAGGCGTTTTAAGAAAAAACCATTGGAAATTCCTTATCTTTGACCTTGATTTGGAGTGGGCGTTATATTTTAGGAAAATCTATTGCAAATTGACCTGATTTTGGCGTTATATTCTAAAAAAATCCATTAGAAATTTCTTATCTTTGACCTTGATTTGGAGTGGGCGTTATATTTTAGGAAAATCTATTGCAAATTGACCTGATTTTGGCGTTATATTCTAAAAAATCCATTAGAAATTTCTTATCTTTGACCTTGATTTGGAGTGGGCGTTATATTTTAGGAGAATCTATGCAAACTGACCTGATTTTGGCGTTATATTCTAAAAATTCCATTAGAAATTCCTTATCTTTGACCTTGATTTGGAGTGGGCGTTATATTTTAGGAAAATCTATTGCAAATTGACCTGATTTCGGTGTTATACTCTAAAAAATCCATTGGAAATCCCCAATTATTAACCTGATTTTGACGTCATTTTAGGAAATTCCCCGTCTTTAACCTTGATTTAGTTATTATGGGAATTTTGTATGGGCCTATGACAGTATAGAAATTCCGTTTGGACACTATAAAGGCAGTTAGAATTTTCCTTTGTGATCATTTCTACTACAGTATTACGTTGACGACGAAGGTAAGTGAAAATATTTCAATTTCCGAATGCATTGGAGAAATCTATAGGATATATAAAACCCGCATTTCTGCCGAGTTAAAAGTCTGTATTCGTGAATGTTGCTAAGAGTCACTAAGATAATCGATAAGTTTATAAATTCGCATGCTATATAATGCTGTCTAAGAATAACTCGAAACTAAGTACATGTCTTGTTTTGAGTCAGAATAATATATAGTTACGTTTTCAGCTGCAATTGTGATAGAACTTGGGTCTGTCTGTCTGTATGTATGTCTGTCTGTATGTATGTATGTATGTCTGTATGTCTGTCTGTCTGTATATTATGCATAACATTAACTTAGCACAACAAACACGACAACTGTTCGTTACTAAGCTATGCTTGACGGAGTTGTCTCGCTTAATCATCTGATATCATAGTCAAATCTGATCTATTTACAAATCAAAATACAGTGAATTAACTCTGATATAAACAAACATTTGAGATAAACTCACTGATTATCATAGTAAAAAAAAATACAGTGTAAAAGCAACGTTAAAATCTAAATCACACACATATATGCTATGTTCGATTACTACAAAACTTAGCTGGAACAGTATTAAAAACAGATATAGTTATATTTCTTGACCAACACATAATATCTCGACGTTTGCTATTAAGATAAAGCATGCTATCATGATTATATAGATAAAATTTAATTCTACCAGATACTTTACGACGACATTCAAATAGTTCTTTCATCGCTATCTTACTGAGAAGATACTTACTACCTTTCACGTAAACCTTCGACCTATCTAGGTCTATTTAATTTTTGTATACTGGTATTGGCTTATTGGATTATGCAAATTGTTATATTTCAATGCAAGCTCGTCTCGTAAACTTTCGAGATAACTAAAGTATTTGCTGTCATCTGATTTGATAAGGGAGAGTTTGATTCTGTCAAATTTACTAAAACAAATACCTGAAATTTCATCGTTAAATTCAAATGATGATTGTTGGTTATTGACCATTATTTTTTTATTTTGCTCTTAACTCCATCTGCTAATGTTAAATTTTCAAACATTATTTCTAATGTTTAGACAAAATTAATTGTATAATGTCCAAGCGCTAGTGTGTTAATTCCGTCACTGCAATATCTTTTATCATCAAAATTACTTAGTCCACGTTTTATGATCATATCAGTTTCAAGTTTATGATGGTTTGTTCTGATAACATTTGTTTTGATAAAACTGATGCTATTGTTCAGCGCTGCTTTAAAATCGTCAAAATTCATCATCTTTTTCACATATCCTCTAGGAATACCTTTTGCTTTTTTTGTAAGTTTATTGTCATCTAATATGACAGCATACATTTTGCTCTTTAGTCCAACAAATTCCCTAACCGGCATAAACATAAACTCATCTTTCATTTTTCCAATAACTTTTTTATTCGAATTATCTTGAAATCCACTATATGCTGGATAATCTGATAAATCGAACAGATTTTTATTATTGTAAATATCCTCATAGACATTTTCACATTTTATATTATAAACTAGCCAGTCTGTGTCAGTAAATAGCATCTCTGAAACTGGCCACTACTTTTTGGTAAAATTATAGTGAAAATCGTACATCAGCCACTTCAATATATCAAGTACAGCTGCACCAACATAAATAGGTTTATTTAACTTTAAATTTGTCTTTCGTCTTTGTATTGCAACAAGATTTTCATTAAATATTTTCATACTAACAAAACCATCATCATTGACTAATTTATTTCTGCGACTTATATCATTAACGATTTCTATAGAGACTCTCTTGCGAATATTTTCCATCGTCTTACCGAACACCGAGTTGTTCATCAGCTTGAAAAAGTTTTTCTCAAATTCGGTTTTAGCCACAGCACGACGTTTCGTATTTAAGTCAATATAATTTGCCATCCACTTCGACTGATTAAACTTTAGCACGCGATGGACCTTTCTCAGAATTAGTCCAGCATCTACTGCTTGTTTTAAATTTTTGTAGTGCATAACATAATTTCTTTTATCTAACAAATTTGGAACTAACTTATTAACAATCGAATTTTTTGATGTCGTCGTTGCTCGTTGTTCAGGCGATAATGAACTATAATTAATCATCATTGACTCTGCGCAAAACGGATAATCATTATGTAGATCATGTAGCGAAGTAGGATAATCTAGGTCAACTTCAACAAAATATGAGATATCTGAAAAATCGATATTAATTTTTCTAGGTAAATCTTTTTCAGTTTCTTTAAGAAATTGATCTGGTGTTATCCAATGAAATCCACCGTGTGGCATTGGCTCTGCTATGGCCCAGCCATACAAATTCACACAATCTACATAAATAATATGATTAGATGGAAGATTTTTATCATAATTTTTTAAGTACTTGTTATTAGCAGCTGCATATTTTTTTTGTTATAACGCTAATTCCGCCTGTGATACCGTTTTCAATAAAGTTAAACATATCGACATCTGTTAAGAGATCTAGTTCTATTTTACTCGTTTTTAGTAGAGCGTCCCAAGATAATCCTGTAGAGGAATAATACTCACAGGGGTCTAATCCATAATTGCTATAACTTACTCGGCGAAAACTCTCAAAAACATCTGCTAGCAATAATGCATCTGTTTTCAAATATAGATCATGATAATCACCAAATGTTTTACAACTAAATTTATTCCAAATACCTTGTGCGTATTTGTATTCGTCATCTGTGATATTTTCAGTTTTAAGTTGCGAGTAAAATTTATCTTTGCTAGGTAGAGAAGTTTCATCAAATCTGCTCCAATCGTCGAGATACTCGTACGGAAATATACCTTTTTTTGTCAGATCGATATAGTTTTCACCGAAGCAACATTTTAGGTTAGCGAAACTACTGCCGGCGCTTGTAGCGCTGTTGACAAGCTCATCTAATGATGCTGCCATAAATTGCAGACTGTCAATAAAACGTAATTTACCGAGCGTCACCGACATATACTTTTCAAAATTATTTGGAATGCATTTTATTACGTTATTTAATTTTAGTTTAGCTTTAATTTCCTCATCACCAAAAGCTTCTACAATGATATGGCTGTCATAGCCACGAAAGTTATGTAAAACTACGGGAATAAAATCTGGAGCATGAAATTTTAAATTGCAACCGTTATGAGCTGCTCCAATGACAATGATCTCGCACCTTATCACGTGCTCCGTTAGAGTCTACCAACAACTTTTCACAAATATGACAATCAACTGCTTTATCAAAATCGAGTTGTTGTTTAGATGTTATTTTCATTGGAGCTGTTTTAAGTAATCTGTTAGAAATTTTATTAATTTCGTCTATTAAATTTTTTAATCGCCATACGGCAGGATTTTCACCTCTATATAACTTTATCGGAGTTGAAAATTTATCGTTAGCGCAACAAACTACTTTATAAGCTACTCCGCAAGGAATATGCTGTTGTATTTTTCTAGTACTGGATTTATTCGGATTATTTTCTGCTCCAACCACGGGAACAAGTAGACACTTCGAAATCAGCGTAAATAACAAAAGGAATATTTAGTTTATGATTATAATTTTTAAATTTTAATATTTTTTCTTTTTCGCTAGGCATACTTATTCTTTGAACATTGACACAGTATTTGAGATGCTTCTGCAGTCTTTCATCGCTAGAAAAACCGTGCAAACATCTATAGCAGAAATATTTTTTATTTTTATTTTTACTGTACTGTTTGCCAACTAGGCCATTAAAGTTTTTTATCCAACAATAATGTCCTCGATAAAATAATAAATTTATTGTATTTTGCGTAGCATTTTCTGAGATATATCTCGGGTAAACGTTTTCTCGCTCATCTAGTCCGAAAACATTTACTGAGATACTGTTTTGTTTTTCAAACTTTGGTATATGATTTTCTGCTACTGGAAAAGTTATTCCTAAAAAATTTAGTTCGTCCTCGTGTGGAAAATATTTGTTAACGCAATCAGCATTTTTCCTTTTGGAAACATCGCAGAAAGAATAGACCATTGAAAACATTTGTCATCATCGTTTTTGACATTTATACAGCATTTTTTATTTTTAATTTTTTGAGGGAGATCGACGTAGCCAGCGCTATTAACGCCGCTGCCGTGAAGTACGTTATATTTTGCTGTGTGAAATAAAACTTCTTTTATCATTTCGAATTTCCAACCTGATCCTGACGAAGTAAATTCTTCTAAATTTTTGTTTATTTCTTGATGTATTTCATCGGCGACCATGGCAATGTTTGTTCCAGTTAATATTTTTCTAGATTTTGCTGTTAAATATGGTTCCGAAATTTCGCTGTCAAAACTTTTTGTTTCAAAAATTTCATCAAGTACATCCTCAACTGCGTGTAATTTTGATAAAATCGTATGATATTGGACTATAACTTTGATACTTTTATGAGCAGCAAGTTCTCGAGAAATAACAGGCTGTAAAAGATGAAATAAATTTGTGGAGCTAAAATTTGCTAAAATTTTTTGATCATCAAGTTTGTAGCTATTGTCGTAACCAGAAAATGCTGAAGCAATTTTGTCTGACTTGATAATGTTCTTTTTAGCAATATCTCGCAATTTTAACATTATATATATAATAATATTTTATATTTAATTGAATTTTTTAAGATTTTTAATTAGTGTTATGAAAAACCTTATAGTATAATGACATAAATTTTTAGATATATCAGAATGGCAGCGGAAGAACATGAAACTTATCATGTACATCTGATGTACAACTTGTACGCTGCAAATGCACTTGGTTCTGTTATCAATATAAAATCTAAAAAATCTATCGGCATATCAACACCAGCTGGTATGTTAATTTCAGTAAAAGGTGATGATACAGAAAGAAT
Source organism: Megalonaias nervosa (assembly GCA_016617855.1). Lineage (NCBI taxonomy): Eukaryota > Metazoa > Mollusca > Bivalvia > Unionida > Unionidae > Megalonaias > Megalonaias nervosa. The sequence continues at coordinate 12,008 of JAECUM010082451.1, read as the reverse complement.
TAAAATGTTTAGAAAAGATTTTATTTATACTTTGTTTTGCGGCGATATTCCAGAAGGACAACGAGTATACAGAGCAAATGGCGCAGTTGTTGATGATAATATTGAAAATTTATCATTACAGAATGAATTTCAACCGCATCCAGTATTTGATCTATATGAGACAAATGACCAAGGAATTATTAGACGTATAAAAACAAAAAAAAGTTATTGGAATTTTGCAGAGCAGTGGATATCTTGGTGTTAATGTACGTGGTATAAAAACTAACCAAGTTCATTATCAATTTCATCGTTTTGTGTTTAAAACTTTTAACGGACTAATACCTAATAGTTTAGTTATCGACGATATGAATAAAATTAAGACCGATAATCGTTTAGAAAATTTAGATCCGGTAACATCAAAAGAAAATACTAGAAGAGGAGATGCTGGTGGCAATAATTTTAAAAATCCAGCTAAACAAATAATTTCAATAAATCTTGAAACTGGAGAAGAAATAAAATTTAAATCAATAACAGCTGCTACAAAATATCATGAAATTAATACACGTGCAGTAAAATTTGTAGCTGATAATGTAACTAAATCAGCAACGTCAATGTTGACATTTGATAGATTTAGTTTTAAATACGATAATTAATAATATTTTCTATATCATTCCGAGAAAGACAATTATGACTAAATCCCATTACATCGTCGCGATTAAATCGTAATGTCATCATTTTATTTGTATCGAGTTTTATTTTGTCAGCTGCTGTTAATAAAAATTTGTCAGATTCGCCTAATGTTATCATAACATCAACAAAATAAAAATTATATCCCAACAAACAAGCTCGAATTGCTTCAGCTAGTTCTTTGTGATTTAATATATTAACTCGCTGATGATATTTTATTTCTCCGAACATCTTATTATTTATTAATTAGACAAAAGATTATTGTAATAATGAACTTAATTGAGAGACTGGCTGAGCTATATTCGGGAGATTTTGTTTCAGTTTCAAATGTTACATTAGAAAATATTAGCAATGACAGATTTGCTGGTTATACTGAAAAAGATATTTTACATAACTATGACGACGACGAAGATGATGTTGTCGTTAGTAAAAAATATTTAAGCAGACCAACAACTGGACGATATAATGTTAAGTACCATATTGCTTAAAAAATAATAAAATTTAATTTTACTGTTGCCGAGCATCAAATATTTTGGCAACTTATAAAACCCTTTTTAAACGTAAAAATAGCTGGACAACAAAGAAATATAAAATACGATTTTATTTTTGTTAAAATATTTAATTTAATGTCAGTTGATGATGCGGGAAAATTACATTTAATTTCTTTATGCAAACCAGTAAAATGTAAATCAGTACTAATAAAATATGAGGAAATTTATAATAATATTATTCTGTCGATGATATCGACTGAGTTGGTACCCAACTATTAAATTTATCGCTATATCCCCGCGATTTGACTAAACTTTTGTTGCCGCACTTTTTAATAACTTTTTCAATAACCAATATATCTTGTTCTGTTTTCTGAAGTTCCTGCTCATAAAAACTGCCAGTTATAGGCTCACCTAATAAATCTTTTAACGAGTATGTAACCGGTATTGTTAAAAGTACTTTATCAACAACAAATACTTCTTCGCTCCAGTTATGAGTATAACCTTTTTCAAATATTTTTTTCGTCAAAGAAATTCTAACTTTATCGCCAACTTTAAATTTGTGTCGTCGGTACATGTTTTCGTTTGCTAATATTGGATTTGAAATCGCGTCGTTTGGCGACATTTTAATCGTTCGGTGTTTCGTGTTATTATATTCGTCAACAATGTTTTGTAAATTGTCAATATATTTATTCGTATTTTTAGCTGTCAAATATTTGTGGATTTTTTCGTTGAGCGTGCGATTAAATCGCTCGACGATGACGCTTTTTCCCTCATTTCCTGTAACATATTTTTTAATGTTACTTTGCTCTAAAAACTGTTCGAATTTTTTATTAAAAAACTCCGCTCAATGATCAGTCCAGATTCTATTTGGTTTTCTTTCTGTGTTAACAATAATTTGTTTGAGCGCATCAGTCATCGATGTCCCTGTTTTATCCGCAACGGGTATACTAAACGCGTATTTACTAAAAACATCTACAACATTAAAAAGATATCTCTTTGGAGCGCCATCAGCGCCAACGTTATATTGGGCTAGATTTAAAACATCAACTAAGTCTATCGCCCAAATATCATCAACGGCATTTGCGACAACTTTACGTCGCGGAAACATTTTTTTTTAGGTCTGTGTAGCTCAGTTGCAAGATCATCATATAATTCTTTTTTACCGAGACTAGACTCTCCGAGTAAGTCTCTACCGAGACGAAGTTTATATTTTGCTCCAATAAAACCCTGGACCAGCCTTCGGTCAACACGTTCTCGCATATTTACAGGTTTCATATCACGAAGTTCGTCTAACATTACTTTATCGCAGCTGTGTTTATTTTGTTTGCTGTCTGGAAGATCAATATCTCTGTAGCAGATATCATGGCGCATCGCTATTGCATCAACTTGATTGTAAGGTTCTTGTCCTGGCAGCGGATTATCGTTTTCGTCAAGTTGTTTATCAAGAGGATTATAAGGTCCAGTATATTTATGGCCTGGCAATGTCCAACCGCCTTTTGGTTTCGGCAATTTTCCAATACATTTATGTATATCTATACCTGTTCCTATTATTTCTTTGTTTTTGCATTTCTGACAATATGCAACAATTTTATTTTGCTCGAGACATAAATCTCTATCGCAATCGCAGTCGCGTGTCATTATTTATTTAATCGTCTACTAAAATAATCTCCCTGACAACGTCAGGAGGGTAAACCGTTCCGGACAACTTTGTTTCCGGTAAAAACGTACTTTTTTTTCTTCCGCAGATTGCGCAAATACTTTTCAGCATTACTCTATCTTTTTTTGTTTTTCTGTTTTTTCGTCTTTATTTTCTGTTTTAGCTTTACACTTAAGACAATATGTTGACATTGTTATATTTGTAATTTAGATAAAATTAATTGCAAGCTTTAGGTAGCTTTACAAAAATTTAATGCAATCTCATCATTAACGTGAGAAGGTTGTTTGTCAAATTGCAAAATAAACTTTAAAATATCTGGATTTTTGGTCATCTGTTTAATGAACATTACGCAATAATATCCACAAGCGGAAGTTCCAACTGGTTGAATTTGATTGGACGAATAATTTATTATTTTCATATCTTGTACTCTGCTTATATATTTTTTTTACTGCATCACTTGGTGGAATTCCGAACGAGTCAAAATGATTGTTATCATAAACAGCTACCCAATGTGTGCCAGATCCGTCGTTGAAATCTTGTATATTTATAGTACACGATCCTGGAGACGCTTGCTGTGGAATTGCCATAAGTTCATCTTTAGAATAAACTCCACTGAAATTTTTTACTTTTTTTAGTTTATCAAGTATATCAAAATTACTTAAAGCAGATTTTATCTCCTTGTTCCTGGCAACATTAGTCCTCGTCCTACTCCTAACAGATTTGGCAATAGACTTCCTGCCAATCCCGCTAGTAACGGGGCTATTGGAATAAATCCCCCTTCTCGCCTCTGTCGTGTCTTTTTTTTCGTCGTTGTCTTTCTTTTCGTCGTTGTTTTTCTTTTAGGCATTATATTTATCCATCATATAAAATTGTTACCATTGATCTCATACGAAAATTTTCTTTATACCACTACCTCCAACTGCCTTTTTCGTTGCGCCAGATACTGCTCCAGACGCTGCTGCTAATCCTAATGTACCTAACACTGGCAAAAGTTTTGGTATTAACGTTATGGCTATTACAGATAATGCCGGATCGAAGAAACCGCCGTGTTTTTCCATTGCAGTTATTTGTGCAGCACTTAAATTTAAAACAAAAGGTTTTTTGCATCGTATTTATTTACTTGTTTTTTGGTTAACATTAATTTTGTTAAAGTACCAGCTGCGTTATGGTTGATCTTTAATGATACTTGTCTTTTCTTTGCAACAGCAGCTGCTAATTTTTTAACTTGACCATCAGTCAAATATATTTCTTTTACAATATATTTTGTCATCTTATATAACGATTACAGATTAAACTTGGACTGACATTTTACCTCCGACAGAGTCATTTGTAACAAATCTATCGCTTATTACTAACGCATACACGTTTAACTGCGCTGCTGGAGCTGGAGCTGCTCCTAGTGTCCAAGTAATTTCAATATCAGCTGTGCTGTCTACAGCTCGCTCGCTATGTTTACTAACATCAAAATAAAATATCGGATAAAGTGTACGAAATTCCTCTACTGATATCTGAGATCCATCGCCAACATCTTGATATTTTTGCAGTGCGTCGAGCAGGTACATGTACGGTCTAGTAATGTTTTTATTAGCGTCATCCTCAAAATTGCATTCTATCCCTCGCTCCGGATATTGCTTTGAATTTATTCTAGCGTATATTCGTCTAACATCAGCGCTATCAAATATCGCATTATTTTGTTGTTGGTTACCACGTCGAGCTTGTCTCTGAAATACAACAAATAATTGCCGTGGCTTTTGTTCACTTGGTGTTGTTGTGACTCGCCATGTGTAGTCGGTGGTATTCGGAACTGCTGTTTGATATATTTTATGTTGCTGAAAATAAATTCTATTTGTGTGTTTTTCCAGCATATTATTTAATTCCGCCATTTTAGTAATAGACGGAGTTATTCTTGGCATCCACAGTGCAAGTTTGTTTATGACAAATTGTACATCGTCTCCACCATGCCGAAATAAACAATCATTTTGTTCTGATCGATCTAAAATAAGCGCATATTTAACTCCACGAAATACTTTATTGTAATCACGACAAAAGCCAAATATTGTACTTAACGGCAGCATCATTGTAATTTGACGTGATACTGCTGCAAGTGCCTTTCTCTTAACATAACCCTCATTATAATATTTATTTCTTACAGTAATAAAATTATCATTAACATGATTTACCATTGCAACACCGTTAGCATCCCGAACTGGTGGTGTTATACCAAGATTATTACAAGCTGCAGTAAGTGAGAGTCTTGTATCGTCTGCATTAGCGGCTGCATCTGGTGGGTTAATACTAAAATTGACAGCATTAAGGATAAGAAAATCTCTTACAATTACAACATCTGCGGCAGCATGAGCTCCATGAGCAAAAGTTCTCCTCAGTAAAAACTAACCAGGTGCAGCTGCACCAGCTCCAGTATCTTTAAACCACATCATATTAGTTGCAGTTGATCTGGAGTAATCATCGAAAAATGAAATAATATTTAAAATTGTACTTGCAACTTGTAAGTGATTCGAAATATCTTCGACAGATTGATTGACCAGTTGATATCGAGCACTTTTAAATAAACACCAACCATCATTTATAGGAGCTACTTCTACGTTAGCTGCAATTGCGGCAGGTGCGGCAGGTGCGGCAGGTGCGGCAGGCGCTGTCATAATTCGACCACGAACTTCCAACATTGCTTTATGAGGAAGTAAAAATACGTCCTCGTCTCGAGTATTAACTGTTCTGACGCCAGCCTTATTAGGTTCGTTAGAAGTTTCATCAAGATATTCAACGTATTCGAATTCTGTTACTGTGTCGTCTGTGTCATAAGTTTCTGCTAAATCGAGATAATTTTTTTACAGACATTTTTTTTATTTATTAGGTCATACAAAATTATTTCGGTGTTGTTACTTTAGATATTAATTTTTATATAATTTGTTCTCCTCGTGGTGATAAAAGTTTTTTTGTCGTTGTTATCATTGCTCGTTGAGTTTCTTTTGTTGGTGCGATTTCTGAAATAGCTTGTTTGATTGTCGGTATACCACGTTGTGGATCGCCTTTTATTTTATCAGCTATTTTTTGCCCCACAGCAGTTCCAGCAGCAGATGCAGCTCCAGTTGCAAACGCTTTTGATGCGTCAAGTGCAATTGGTGCAACTTTATGAGCTATTTCTGGAACATTTTCTATAATTTTACCAAATATATTTCCCAAAAATCCTCCTACTATTTTTCTTCGATAAACGTTTTTTCTCTGTTTCATTATATCTGAGGTTGCATAATTTTATTTCCAAATCTTTCAGAAAATATGTTCACTGTTCGCGCCTACGCAACGCGTAGGTGTAAATAATAAGTAACAATTTCATTATTAAGATCTAACTGTCTTCCAGACTGATCTGTCAATTGCATATTTACTTCTGTTATTTGATTTTCAACGTTTAACGGATAATAAATACCCTGACGTGAACTAATTTGCATAAGAGATCCTGGTGGAACTTCTGGTGAAAAACTGTATACCGTTTGTCCTTTACTACCTTTAGCTGAGTAAGATCCAGATGCAATAGAGAAATTTACCAATATTGCGTTTACTTCAGTTATATTTACTGGCAGTTGACCGTCATACGTTTCGGGATTATCACGATTAAGAGCAGGATATATATATATAATTATAAAATCCTATCAGTGGTGCGATACTTGTTTGCGATACAAGACTATCTGTTATATCTTTTGATTTCATTCTTGCGCGTAACTTATTATAATTTGGTGTAAGCTCAAAATTATCAGCTATACCTTTATTTTTTGTTACAAGTTCTTTTATTTATTATTTTATTTAGATCAGTGACATTATAAGCTCCTTGTGGAATTTTAATTTTTTTCCACGTGACAAATGGTGGAGTACGTATAGGAACAGTAAATACAAATTCATCGTTAATTCCAGTTTTTACATTAGCCATAGCATTCCAACAAGTGCAGGAAATTAGTCCAATTTCATATTTTTTCTCACGATCTAGTTCTATTGGCGGAATATATTTTACTGAAAAATTTGCGCTATCTTTATCAGATTGGCTAGAGTCTAGTAATAATGTTGCTGACATTTATTATTATATTTTTATAAAATTAAATAGCCGCGATTATATCAAATCGCCTTGATTTATATCAAATCAATGTGTAAAGTTCCGTATTCGTCAGATGCTAATACATTTTTTTATCTCAAATTATCAAGTATGTCAATAATTTCATTGTCAATTTTAACACCAACATTTCCAGCTTCTTTTGATGATATCAATAGCATTAATCTGCCTATCATTTCAGTAACTGATGAAAATATTCTAGCTCCTTTTCCTTGTTTTTCTCTATATTGTTTTACACGACCTTCATCAAGTTTTAAAAATTTCCTTTTAAAATTTCACCCCTTACCAAAAGGTTTGTCTTTATTTTCTTGTACTGTTTTTCCAAATAATGCAGCGATAATACCATATCTCATTCTATCATAAAGTGGAAGCATATTTTCCTTTTCTATAGCTGTTTTCAACTCATCTCTAGCAGCAACACCGTCTCTCATTATTTCATTCAATTTAACAATAAGTTCATTAAATTCAGCCTCACCCCATATATTTATATTATTAAGATCTTTTATATTATTTTCTTTGGAAATTCATCATAAGCATTTTCTGTTATCTTGTTATTTGCTTGTTTTGTAAACTATCGTCTTCGATCTTCAACATCTATAAACTTTAATATCGACTCGCCTTCTCTTTCTTGTTCCTTTTCAATATCTTTTAATTTTTCTGATAAATTTGTTAAAATGTTTTTAATCTCCGTTGTGGTTAAATTTGTTAATCTTCGTTGAAGCGCTAGTGGATCATTTATTAGCCGATCTAGTTCAGCTTGTCTTGCAACCGGATCAGCGATATTTGCTACAAGTGCCTCAGCTAATTTTCTTTTTTTTTCTTCAGATCTCTCAATAATTCTTCCAGCAGTTTCTTGTTGCTGTTCTTTAACTAGTCCGAGTAAACCTTTTTCCTATAGTCGCTTAAGTTCTTCTTCTGATAATGGTTTAGTTTCAGGTTGTTTTCCAAGTAAAGCTTCAGTAATTGGTTTGATAGCGACGGCTGTTGTTTCCGCTGCAACCACTTGACCACGTCATACTTGCTGTACTTGCTGTTTAAATTTTGCCTGAGATTGCGCAAGTTTTTTTTAGATTTTCTATATGTTTTCTGTACTTTGCTTATCTTTCCATTAATTATATACTATTTTGTATAAAAATTACTGTAAATATTTTTCAATACAACATCGAAACATTTTACTCGTATCATTTGTTAGTTTATCAAACAAAAAAGGTCATATTTATTTGCCGTTCCTTTATGATATAATTCAATAAATTTATCTTTTGTTACATCACAACATTGTTCGTTCGCAATATTTCTAACGTCAACATTGTCAAGTCCTGGAAATAATATAAAACAACCGGTATTTCGCCTAATAAATCTGTCAACATTATAAAAACCCTGGGCGAGATAAATAGAGTTACATTTTTTATTTCGCGACAGTGAAAAATATGATCTTATTTTATTCATTTCCTCATTGTTTAAGCGGAATATCATCAAAAACAACTATCTTGTGTTCGGAAGAATCAAGTTGATTAACTGGAATAAGTTCTTCTGGTTGTTTGATAATAAAAAAATCTTCGCCAGCCTCAAGATCATCACGAAGTTTGTTATTATAATTGTTAAGTAGCTCGTATTTATCTTGCTGTGGGTTAATCGTATAAATATAAACGCGATCGTAGTTAAAATTATCTCCTAGAAGGAAATTCATAAGCAAGTTTGTTTTCCCCGATCCAGTTCTTCCAACAATAAGATAATGACAATCTGGAAGTTCATTGTTATGCTTATGTTTCACTAAACGTTCTGTATCAAAATTTAATATCGATGATTTTGCCATTATTGTTATATAATTGTATGCTATATAATTTTGTCAAACGATAAATAAATAATGAGCTATTATACAAAATTTGGGACATTAGTTGGAGATTCATCGGCTGAAAGTACAACAATAACAGACGGTAAGGTTGATTTATCAGGCTATCTAAAAAAATCCGGCGACACAATGACGGGAAATCTGTTTATGTCAAATCAACGAGTATTAGAGTTAGAAACAGATTATCCGCCAATAAATGTCGTTGATACACAAGCTGTCAGTTATGCACAACTTAAATTAGTCGACAATAATAAACTAGGTAAATCTGGTGGAACTTTAAGCGGTAACTTAGATATGTCAGGAAAAAAATTTATAAATTTGGAGACCAGGTATCCACCAGCAAACTTAAATCAAACTCAAGCGGTAAGTTATTTGCAGTTAAAGTATGTTGATGATAATAAACTTGATAAAATAGGTGGGGCAGTTACAGGTAATATCAATATGTCAGGAAAAAAAATTATAGACCTTGGAAACCCAGCTGCAGAATCAGACGCAGCAACAAAAAAATACGTCGATGATCAAGAATCTAAGTACGTATTAGTCAACGGTGGTATAATGCGAGCATTTCTCAACATGAACAATAATGGTATTAATAATCTCAGAACACCAGAAACAGATTTTGACGCAGCAACAAAGAAATATGTAGACGATAGCAACATTAAGATCGCTAGCGATCAAGTAACAGCAATAACAACAATTAATGACGGATTGACTACAATCAACACTAATTTTTCCAATCACGTACAAACGTTCTTAAATTTTCGTAGAAATATAAACAAATCTATTAATGAATTTTTTGGAAGTCCAGCGGTTGTAGATATTAAACTCGCTGACATTAACACGAAACTCAACGACATTATTAACGGAATTCCTGGTATCATTGAAAAAACGAATCTAGTAACAGGGTTACTCACTAAAATTCTACACAAGAATATCATCAATATGGTATACACAGTAGCATCAGGAAAAGCAAATGGGAACCGCAATAACACTATCGAATATACCGCAGAAGTAACTGGGTTATACAGGCTGTCCATATATGGTTCGAAAGTTGCTACGATTACTTTAAGTTCTGAACCACTGAAGTTATTTGCTATTGATACTATGTTGAGGTCGTTAAATAAGAACATGAAAGAAACATTTAAGTTATCACTAAGTGAAGAAAAACCCTCTGAACATTATTATTGGTGTCTAGAATTTGTAGCTGATTGTTCTTTATACAACATCAGATTTTCAATAAAAATCTGTAAACATATATCATATAAATGAAGAAAAATATAGTTGATTTCAATCATATTTCAGAAAAAAATTCCTAAACAAGATGTGGAAGCTCTAATGCAATATTATAAATATTATCATAAAAAATTTTAGTGCGTAAAAAAATGTTACAAATACTATACCAAAATACTTCGGGTGATATCATATTTGCCACTGTTAATGACTAGCTCTGGTATAAATTCAAGTGGAGCATCGTTAAATCCGTTTTTGTTAATAATATCAGGTGTTGGTGTTTCTCTTTCAACAGCGTGTAAAAAAATTGAACCTCGACTCGCGACTAAAAAAATGCTTGTAAAACAGCAAGTATCACCTATAAAAAATTACTTGATCAAATACGATCTTATTTGCGGGGTATAAAATATGATATGGACGATTTAATACGCGAATTCCGTATTATTGACAATATGTTAACAGATATTCTACCAATGAGAGTCAGCAGATATGAGAAAGATTATCATAAAATATGGGTTACAACAGTAGATGTTTAATTTTGTATGGCTTTAGTATTATCATTATCAAATAAAATATTAACAATATTGTCAATAAATGTCATCACATCATCTGCCCAACCCGCTATTCTCACATCATTTTCAGTCGCGAATAACCAAACTGACCCATATTTTGGTGATATATGATATCCAACTTTTTTAATACAATCGCTTATTATTTTAGTGTTTATACCAGTATAACCTGAGGCTGATTTGATCGAATTAAATCTCTTACAAATCTGTTTGTCAGATCAAATCCAACATGTCGGGTTGAGAATGACATTATATATAATATTTCATTTGTTTAATATGAAAAAATATATTGGGCTAAAATCCTCTTTGGGTTTTAAAGAAGGTGGTTTTTTAATGGAGAGGGGGTACCTAAGGTGATGAAAAAATGTCATAATATATTTATTTTGAGGGGGTGAGGGTTTTCTAGGCTAAAAACCGTCTTTGAGCTCAAACCCTCACCCTTATCTAAGGTGATGAAAAAATGTTATAATATATTTATTTTGAGGGGGTGAGGGTTTTCTAGGCTAAAAACCGTCTTTGAGCTAAAACCCTCATCTATGTATACTACTAGAAGCATGTGCAACGTCCTCAGAGGCGTGAGCCGGAATAAGGGACGTTTCAAGCCACACCTTATGATGTTGTTCTTGTAGGGTTTAACGCCATTTTTCAGCACACGATAGGATATTTATGGCGGCCAGTATAACTGGTGGAGGAAGAACCCGAACAAACCCCGCGAAGAAACACCGACCCACTGGAAGTTACTTGAAAACATTCTCATATACCCACATTGGCTGAACCAGAGACTCGAACCCAAACAGGCAGAGTTGAGATGGCAGTGGTCTGCAACAGTGAGCTCTTTAGACCACACGGCCACCCCCACCCCCACCCCCTAATGTAAATAAGGTTAATAGGTGGATAAGAACAGGTCGTAAGCTGTAGGATGCCGTGCCTGTTGAAATGACTACTCATTCACATGTTACTGAGAGTAACCTATAACAGTATAAATATCTAGACGTAAATATTACAATTTTACAATTGAATAAACATATGTATTCCATCTATGACCTGCACCTGATGCGTGATTATATGAAGTGAGTTTTTAGACATGGAGAAAAAATAGTATAATACAGACTGAAAAAAGTTTTATTCTACTGAGATTCAAGCCAGTGTCCACAAGTTATGTCACCCATCCAGTGGCGTCATTAGGGTTGGTGTCACCCAGTGTGGTAACTCATGGTGTCACCCCCATGGACCACATTCTTGCACAAAAATTCAAAAATTTTATCGACAGACACGTGTGGTAGCTCATGGTGTCACCTCCATGGACCGCCTTCCTGCACAAAAATTCGAAACTTTTATAGACAGTCATGTGCAGTAACTCATGGTGTCACCCCCATTTGACCTCCTTCCTGCACAAAAATTCAAAATTTTATAGACAGTCATTTTGGTG
>JAECUM010082442.1:0-12012 GCA_016617855.1 Megalonaias nervosa | reverse complement strand
TGCTCCCTAGGCAGTCGAAATCTCCCCCCCCCCCGCCAATTATTTTCTATTAATTTCAAGATCAAATCAATTCAATATTATTTTGATCCGTTGTCGCGGGGTCCCTAAAAGGCGTGGGGCCCATAGGCCGGTGCCTACTCTGCCTATTGGATAATCCGGCACTGGTTTCTACAGCGTTGAAAACGATTTTAAAATTCATGTTCCTACTGTCTCGCATGTCTGCGGCATAATGCCCCAGTGCTAGACATCACTATAAACTGTCACACTGCAGACATCGTAGCGATATGACTGAAAAATTGTTAAAGCTACATTAAAAATCTAAATCACACATACCTACTGTCTCGTTTAAATATTTGTCGCCTGGCTTTTTGAATGGACTCGATGTTATAACATTACTTTTCTATTTCAGTTTATCAGAGAAATATCAAAAGCTGGAAATAAACTTTAAAAATGTCACAGAAGAGCGGAATGAGATGCAAGCTAAATATAAACAAGACATGGAAAAGGAACAGGAAAAAAGAAAGAAGTAAATTAATCTTTATCTTGCAAAGATTAAATGTCGCTAGCTTTGTATGAAAACAATAACCCCCAAGGCATTGAAATAAATTCGAATTTCTCCTTTTCCTTCCCTCATAGTTATATGCGTGTTTTATAAGTATTTCTCATGCAGAGTGTATCAGAGCATTATATTTGTATAACATATGTTTCTCTATAGCATTAAGTAAGGTGTGTACATGTCTTTGTAATTTGTATGTAATTCTTTCATATTCATCAACATACTGTAAGGACGAGCATTTTCGTAACTAAATTATTATGAAAGTAAAACACTACCCCGATGATGCAGAGGATGTCACGAAGACACGTATGTGACACTATAATTGTTTACACAGTAATAAGAACGGTTTGGTTCTTTATTCATATTAATGACTTCATTATCTTATTTCCAACATAACAGACTAGCCATTAAAATCAGAAAGGCCGAAAAGGCAAATGAAGAGCTTTTGGAAGAACACCAGACGGAATTGCAGCATATGGCTTTACTGGAAAAGCAAAATGAGATACTAACGGCCGAAAATATTATTCACAAAGAGCAGGTGTATGTGCTCAATCGAGGGTAGGTTTTCCATCTTAATAGAAGGTGAGTGTGTCCAGCTAATGACATAGCAGTCGAAGGTGAGTGTATCCAATGAATGCCATCTCAATAGAGGATACGTTTGTCCATTAAATGTCATCTCAAAAGAGGGTACGTTTGTCCAAATGAATGTCATCTCAGTCGAGGGTTAGTTTGTACGATAAATGCCATCATAATCGACGGTGAGTGTGTCCAGCGAATGCTATATCAATCGATGGTGAGTGCATTCAATGAATGCAATCTTAACATATCGTTTGTGCAATAAATGTCATCTCAAAAGAGGGCACGTTTGTCCAATGAGTGCCATCTTTAAACGAATATAAACATAATAAGGACATGCATAATATGGGTTAGAGAGGCAAATAACTGCTGAACATAAGGTAAAAAATTAATTAGGTACTTTTGACGATGAAGAGAAAATTCTTGTTTATAACTATAACGTATATTTAGTGAGAAAAGGGAACAGAAAGTAATATAAGCTCTCATTGATATGTTATATTTTCTGATGGGATGCAAAGATATGAATTTGTAGTCTTTGCTTTGATAATAATTTATTGAGAATTGTTGAGTGAATGGTAAACTGGTCAGACTTATTATGTATTTTGTAAAGAGGGTGGGAATGATTTGCGATATCCTGTAATACTATTTTTGTAGGAATTTCTTTTTGGCTATTTTTTAGAATCTGTCATGTTTTAATATCAAATTTATTTGCCAGTCATTTATTCACCCAATATTGTGCAATAACGCATAAAGTGGCCTTTACGTGTCTTACAGTACGAGTATTGCAGTTTATATTGTGTTGTTGTGTTTGGTAAAATTGCCAGATAATCATATGTATCTTAGGACATTCTTCACCGTTTTCTGATTTTATACAAGAAAACAGAGCATTGCATACGAATGGAACAGTTGTGTTCGCGGTTTATAGTTTACATGAATGGCTGGGTTCAGCTCATTTCACAGTTCTGAAACGTTATCAGTTCTTACGGGCAAGATTCTGAGTGCTGTTTGATTACATATTTTCTCTTTGTATATGAAAACAATACAAAATATACCTCTACCTTTTAGGTGCTTGCTATATAACATGTTCCGAGAACGATCATGCAGAAATAATGAGTCTACACGATTTATTTGTGTGATAATATGTAATGGACTTTTATTCTTCGGGCTAAATACTTATTGTCCACAAAAATGTTTGTATGCTTTTATTTCAGCTTCCTAGCCAATGGTGATAAAGAAGGCAGAACAAAGAAAAATGTACCCAGGCCCGATCTTAGAGATCCTAACAGACCCATAGTCTTAGGAGAGCAATATTTACATATATACGAACGCGAATGGAAAGACGCATTTCGGAGGCTGAAGGATGAGGGAAAGGAAGACTCTTCTGTCAGCAGTATTCGAACCCTTCTTGTCATTCTACAGGTTTGTTGATTGTATCTGGTTAACTTAAACTAACCAAGTCTAAAAGAAAGAACGATAACTCTTCTTTCGTACGGAGTCTCGTGATTAGAGCCAGGACTGCTTAGATTACAACGGAGGATAATGGGCCTTATTTTATATATAGATTAGAAAGTAGTAACTCGATTAACAAGTTCTAGCTCGATGCAAATGCTACACTGGCTGAATGAGACTTTCGAAACCGGTTTCTGCTCCTTACAGTTTACGCCGCAGCTTTGTTTATATTCCGTTGAAGTTTCTCATTTGCGTTTGAGGGCACGGCCACGTGTCCTTTGAGGTTAGTAGGCAGAAAAAATTTTGTGATACTTGTATTAACATTGATACATTTACTCATATATGTATCTATAACAGTATTCAAAACAGATAATGCTTTTCTATATTTCATTTTAAAACGTTTATATGCATGTTATACATAAATGATTAGCCAAGTATGGACTTCGAAACCACTCATCTATCATTATATCTATATATTTACTCGTGTGTCTGTATGTCTGTCCTCGTATCTTTGCAAATGTATGTCTATCTTTATGTCATTTATTTCCTACCCTAATATTCCTTCAAAGAAAACGTTCATCAATATATTAAGGTTGATGGGTCGGATAATCAGCGCCTATAAATCCATTAAACGATTTACCGATGGTAACATTCGATAGTATCCTATAGACCTCTTTCTGGAAGTCGAATCTGGGTTTTTCCACGCCGATGTTTAACGCATGCGCAATCAACGTAGAGCAGCTTTTAAGAGGTAGTCATTAGTAGTGTGTATGTTCGTGTAGAAAGTTTCTGACAAAGACGTAAAGGTTTGACATCTGTACACCATTTACAGAAATAGTGTGTTGGCAAATCATGAGTGAATATTTCAGTAACCTTCCTAATACAGAGAAAAGTAGATAAAAGCACAAGCTGCATCAGATAGGACTTACAATGCTGGACGATCCATTGCTGAAAGGAGAAGGGTGGGTGGATGATGTTACCAGGTGGCCAGAATTACAATTTGGCCAAATCTACGTGTATTTAATTGACTCTCCTGGATCATATACTCGTGACAACTTGAAGGCTTACAAATCTCTTGAAGCATATAATCAGTTTTACAGTGGATGGGTGCATACCTGTTACCAAAAAGACACAGGTGAACACAACATCATCAAGGCCTCTAGATGGTATATATATATATATATATATATATATATATATATATATATATATATATATATAAGAAAGAAAGAAAACAATCAACTGGTTGATACAAAACCAGAAAAGTAATTTGTATGAAATCTAATTGCATTTTTTCATTTTAAGCATTTCTTTCTTGTAACCATTTATGGATTGCCCATTTATTTTGAAGTGAATAAACACAAGAAACCCACAGTCACTAAAACACCCACCAATCCTCACGCCTTCAGCACAAATGTTTAAAGGATCGTTTAAAGATGGAGAAAAAAAGAAAACAAATTAATTGGCAGAGACATGCGATGTTTTCACATATATATCTTAATTTCTACGCAAATCTTTCATATATATCTTACCCTTAATGAAATGTTTACTGCATATCTTGGTGTGATCGGTGGGCAGCCAGTTTTCTCTGCGGATGGCAGCAATCCACTTATTCCTTAACAATTCCTCGTTTGGAATCCTGAAGAACTTTATCTCACATCCTTTTTGTTGTCGGCTGTTACAACCAACACAACTACAATGGACTGGCATTTTACTGTTTTTTACTACCTGCGGCGATCTATAGTGACAAATTCTCTATTCATAAAAGACGTGTAGGTCACTGGAGTTGCCTTATGTCAAATGCGCATGACTGTACCGGAGGCGGTTATGGGATAGGTTTGGCAAGCTAAAAATAGTAACGGAGAAAGGTCTATAGATATCATTGAGGATGCCATGTTAGGATGAAATCCAATAACAATTAAGGGAGTCGTTGTTTAGAAGCAAACATAAAGGCTTGTGACAATTAGAACTACTCTAAACGATGACGCAGGTACATGGCAACCAAAGACGGACAAGGTCTCTTCATTATCAAGCTACTTTCCAGTTTGGTTTACATTTTTTTTAAAAAATACCAGATTTATTATTCGGAAAATAAAACTGAATAGTCCAACAATAAGAGGCTATAACTTTACTAAACGATGACGTATAATGCTTATAAATCAAGCTCAAGCAACATTGGATAGAGTCTCATAAGAATAAGTGCCTAAATCGTCGAGAAACGTAATTACCAAATGAAACGGAAGGACCGAATGGCTTAATAGACCACTGTTTTCGTTTCAGACAGGTAGAGGGAGGAGGAGGACAACTAAGTTTCTCTTTATTTCTGCGAGATTTAAATCTGATCTTGAAGTATTATGTCATTTGTTTTCCTTAGGACTGTTACAGGTATTGTAGAGAAGTGAGGAAGGACCAGATGGCAAAGCTGAGGGCGTTGCTAATTTACCCATCACAGGACCCATCAATTTTCCAGGTTAGAATCGTGATCATGTGCATTGACATGGCTCCAAGAAACAGTAATATCGTGTCTTATAGATATATGTAATACATTTCCTCATGTTGTCTTATTTGCATCTCTTTATACTAGCATAATTAGATTCTACTGATTACCACACACATGTGTACATTAGGTGCTTCTTGGCACGTGACGCTATCGAATATTGAGACCCTGGTTTTGACGCGACTCATACAATGGAGTATTCAACTTGCTAATGTAAGATTCTAACAATGAGTGAGAAGATGATACTTCTTGTTTGTTATGATGCCTGTAATACAATTACCTTTACTTTCAGTTTATCTTTAATAAATGTGATTAACTTGACACCAGTTTCCACTTAAAGTTTGTAAGCTAACAGTTTTCTTCGCGAAACACAATCAAGATACATCATCAATTCCAGTTTTCTTTGCTTGCAGAAAACACAAACCATTGAAAATGTTATTGACATGGTTGATGCCGATCTGGGAGACGCAGCGAAGCACTGCTGTGACATCACGTACAAAGGTCTTGCAAAGGTATATTTATCTTGCAGATTTAAGTACATTACATAATAATTGCATGGAACGTAGGAGTAAATACACAAACAATATCAAACAATATCACAGTTAGGGCCCTTTCATCTTCGTATGACCTTCCGATATATATTTTTTTCACTGCCGAATCGATAGTATTATGACCAGGAAATTTTGATCCATCTTGAAAAGCTTGCATAGTCCAGTGGTGACTATGGCAGCTCAGCATCCAGACTAAGCAAATTGTGTGCGTGTGTGATTTGAACTCTTAACGTAGCTTTTAAATTTTTTCATCCATATCGCTACGATGTCTGTAGTGTGGCAGTTTATAGTGACATCAAGCACTGGGCATCATGCCGCAGACATTTAACATCATGTCCCACCCAGTCACATTTTTCTGACACCAGGCCGACCAGTCCTAATTCTAACCTTGTAATGCTGAGAGCCTAATGAGGCAGGTGTTCGTACTATTTTTATACTTTTAGGCATGACTAAGCCTGGGTTCGACCCAGCGACCTCCCGCATCCGAGGCGGACGCTCTAACCACTAGGCCACCGAGTGGTATACAAACCAAATTGTAAACCCAAGTTTGTGCATACCATTGCTTTTTCTTCAATGTCTTTTTAAATATATTTTATGTATTTGTTAACCTTGGATTGGGAATGATAATGATGTTGCTACTTTTATGTGCGAATATACACAGAACATAGTAGAATATAAACGTGTAACAACTGGCATTATCGTGCTGGATACATTAAGATATTTTTTATTTGTTTCTTCGGTCTTTACCGCTCGGGTGGTCTAAGTAGTCATTGCGTCCGCAGCGGGTGCAGCAGTTGCGCGTTCGAACCCCGGCCGAGTCAAACCGAAGACTTATAAAAATGTGCTAACAACAGATTCGTTTGGCACTCAGCATTAAGAGGTTAGTGTCAGGACTGATTGGCCTGGTGACAGGATAATGTAACTGGGTGGGAATGAGGCTACATGTCTGCGGAATGATGTCCCATCATTATCAACTGCCACACTGCGGACATCATAGCGATATTTCTGCAAAAATTTTAAAGCTATGTTAAAAACCCAAAAGAAACACTCACAGACACACACATACACACACAAGCACACACACACACGCGCGCGTATGGATAGAACATGAAATGACAATTTACTTGCTCTAAGTGAATAACTGACACATTCCATCTCCTGGGTGAAAATAACTTAGGTATGTTCCTCCACGCGATGAAATATGTGTGTTATTCTCTCGTTTCAAGTACGTATCTTCTCTTTGTCTGTCTGTCTGTCTGCTCGACTCCAATACTAATACTGTCGATATATCAAATCGTGATCCACCCATGGTGTATGGTTGGGCATGTAACTATGGTTACAACAGTAGGCTGTTGCTGCTATGCTCTCTGTATCAGTGATGAATTTAAACATAATAATTATTGACAAAAAAAACTAACGAAACAAAAACATTAATAATCAGCCTTGTTTAAATCAATTAAATATGGTGAATAATTTCATCGAAAGTCCTGTTCTCTCTCTCTCTCTCTCTCTCTCTCTCTCTCTCTCTCTCTCTCTCTCTCTCTCTCTTATAAGGGACAATACTACATGAAAATCTATGGAATGAGGTAAAGAAAAGACCTAGACTTGAACTAAACACTTGAGTTTGAACATGCGCCAGGTAACCTGCAAGAATCTGTGTCGTTGTACAAAACCCATGGGATTTACCTGACAGTGTTCACAATACTAGTAATATAAAGTTGCAGTAGCCTGTCGAGATCGTGCCCTAAATTTCTTGGTTAGGAGGCACACAGAATGTAATTATTTAATGCTTTTTTGTTTACGATTTTCTTTAACCTCAAATAACTTTCTATACAGATCATATTTAAATATTCAAATGTCCGAAGACCGCGAACTATGTCTGTTTTTTCTCTTCCACTGTGTTGGTTGTTCAAGTAGTAGATTGATCGACCAATAGGGATGGATCATATAAAAGATAATCTTATGAAAAGTTTCCCCAAACCACCACCACTTCTCTCTCTCTCTCTCTCTCTCTCTCTCTCTCTCTCTCTCTCTCTCTCTCTCTCTCTCTCTCTCTCTTGACCATTGTTGCGAATTAAGGGATATCGTCCTTGAAGAAACGAGCGTAGCGGATTTTCGCCCGGTGCATGCTACGGAGTCTCTGGATCTATGGATGATGGCAAATGTACATACTATCCGACCAACGGAAATGGGGAAATACAGACACTGAGGATAAAAAACCATGTTATGATTGATAGCAATGTCAGTTAAAGGCTAATAATGTCTTAGTTGAACTGTAAATAAGTTTAAGTGTTTGAGGTACTTCTTTGTGGTCCGTCATTTCGCTTAGTCTATATTCGGCACTCGTGTCAACATACTACTCCGTGACCGAATGGCCGCGCGTTTAGTGCTCAAGAAGCTAACCATTAAGTGTTAGTAGTGCTCTATTTTCTTCATTGAAACCATCTTTCATGTTAAAATCATAAGTTAATCTTTTATTTATTTAATCAATAGGAACGAAAATAGAAGCTTAAAAAAAAACCAGAATACAAGCAAATTATAAACTTCCAAAAGACGATTGTTAATAGTTACAATGGGTGCAGCAAGACATTTTGTATAGGACACACTAGGCTGGGATATGAAGAGTTAACTCCCTTCATCTGTGTACATTTTATTGTACGTAATCATAATTCAGTTGGAAATGCAAGTACGTCTGTTTGTATGTGATATAACTATAATCTATGTATATAATGTACGCTATACCTTTGACATACCACTCCTTGTATAAATCTTTCATTTGAAGGAAATTCGGCACATATCATTTCCTTTCAACTTAGAACTTGTATGTCTCGTGGTATATTGATGAAACAGTGCACATAATATACATTAAAATTTGTCTTATTTCTGAATTGACCTCTGATATATTTTAGTCGGGCATTTGTTTAATGGTATTGATAGTAAGGTTAGCTGCAAAGACAAATGATGCACATTAAGCTCTTCGCTGATGGCATGGAAACGGGCGAAAAGGGCCTTACCACCACTTTTTCCAAAGTGTAACATCTTAGTATTAAGCGTGAAAAAAGAGTGTGCCACATAAAGAATATTCCTTATAATTCCATGTTGAACATGTAACACCTTGAATTATCAGCGTCTTTACTACTTAAATTCGTTAATGGATCCATGACGTGTAAGTATACATCTACAGCCATTTCACTTCTAATCTGCCGATGACTGCCCTGCATATTTTAATCCGACCTTTTTCTATTTTGTCCAATTCCCTTTTGTCTTCATTACATCTGCATTTCTTGTTTTAATGTCCTTCCCCTCCAGTAAAGGAATATTCGTCATAAATCACTTTTGCATATTTTTTTCAGGAATTTCAAGGGCTTCCAGACATGATTCAGAAACACGGCAAAAATTTATCACTCTGTATTGAGTATGTCGAATCTTGCATCAAAATATGCTGGATGATGCATATATTGGATCCACCCGTATGCATTGAAACTAGGGGAAACAAAGGGGACAGGTTCAACACAACACTTTATGAACCCTTTACAAAGCCAGGGAAAAAGCTAGCTTATATTGTTTGGCCACCTCTCTTCCTGACAGAAGGAGGAAGCCTTCTTACCAAAGGCATTGCAGAAGTGGTGAAATGATGTCAGACTATGCTGTTAAACAATAAAATTTCAAATCCCTAAGTGGGACCGGATACTACAGTGATTATGGAACTCTCTCTTCCTGACGTTTTGGTTCAGCCCTAGTTGCTGCAATGGAAACGAAAACACAGCTGAATATCTATGTCTTAAACTTTTCTACGAGACTCCCGTTTTCTCCTCAACGGAGCAATATGGAATGTCATGGATTGTATTTGATTCATTTGCAAAAGAAATAAATTTACCACAAACATTTGAGTTGGGTTATGGTTTATAAGTGATTTAATTTTAGATATGTACTAGATGAATACATATGATCAATGGAAATTTGATATTATAATGGTTAAAAAATTACTAGGAAATTTCTGCGACGAAATTGGTTACGAAACCCTCTTGATGCACTCGGAAACAATTCGCTCTAGAGGTAAATATTTAATATTTGGCAAAAACGAGTACGATATCCATCCAATTGATATATGAGTATGTACGTTACATCAAAAATGAAATTTTCTTGCTTGGTTTCGCTTGGTCATTTCAAACTGGATAATATAACATATTTTGCAAGCAATGGAGAACTATATTCTTCTCACGAGAGTCTCAATTTTCAATCAACTCTCATTTTTCAGGCTTCGCAGAATATAGATCTTTCTTTGCTTGAGCTACCAATGCAAAATGACCTCAGTTTGCAATCGAATTTATTTACTCTTTTTTTCCCAAGACTTGTATCGCCTGTTGTAGAGTGCATTGTGTCTTCATGGACAAATGATTACATTAAGTATTAAGTATAAACATAAAATGACCATCTCATAATAAGTTTTGTCAATTAAAATTTTGATTCACATAGAAGTGCTTATTTTAAATATGCTTGTACATTTTATAACAATTTCAGGCATTAATTTAATGGCACTCCCTAATTTAACAATATTTACATTCACTAAAACAAATGTATTTATTTATGTATTTTTATTGCGAGGGATGGAGACTGACAGACAGAAAAAGAAATCCGTGTATGTGTATGCATGTATTAGGTACTAAGTGAATTTACTTGTAAGGCTGATATTAAAACTGCATCGCTCACTGAAGATCAGAATGTTAAAGTGATATCAAAATCCTTGATAAATATTGGCAAAAGCATGGTATACTGAAGAGGGCAGCACTATCGCCAACATGAAAGCAATTCCCAGAAGAAAAGTTGATACAAGGCTGAATTAATGGTCGTCACCTAAAGGAGAATTGTAGAGTAGCGATGTAGTGCCGCCATTCAACACGCCATGAATTCAATAGCAGAGTAGACTAAGCTAGTGATGCCATTCAACACGCCATGATTTCAATAGTAGAGTAGACTATTCTAATGATGACCTGCAGCAAGCTATGAATCTAATAGTAAATCAGGTTAATCTAGTGAAGACGTGCAACACGCCATGATTCCAATAGTAGAGTTGATAATTCTAGTGATGACATAGAACAAGCCATGAGTCTAATAGTAGAGTAGACTAATCTAGTGATGATATGCAACAAGCTATGAATCTAATAGTAAATCACACTAATCTAGAAATGAGATGCAACACGCCATGACCTGCAACATGCCATGATTCCAATAGTTGAGTAGACTACTCTAGCGATGAAATGCAAGAAGCTAAGAATCCAACAGTAAATCGGACTAATCGGGTGATGACATACAATACGCCATGACTTCAATAGTAGAGCAGGCAAATCTAACGATGACATACAACATGCCATGATTGCAGTTGTAGAGCACACTAATCTTGTGATGATATGCAGCACGCAATTATTCGAAGATCCATGCAAACCAAACATATTGGTGACTATAGGAAATGCGTTGTTGATTTTATACTAAAAACTTCTGAAACCGTATTCAAATACAAAGAACACAGTGTCAATGACTTAATAGCTTGTAAATCAAATCTTCGAACCATAAAATAAACGAAACCATAGACAGAGTTTTTTTATGATTTTTGTCCCAACAAATTCGAACACAGATGAACAGAAGAAAGCGAATGCACATAAATACAAAACCAAAGAATTCCATGACAAGGAAGTGGGAAACATATATGCATTAGTCAAAGAGAGATTTGCTAGGCATAACCTTCACTGACGTACAACAAACACCAACACTTGTATCATCTATCGAACTTGGGAGGAGGGCGGAATGACCGATTGGTCTAAGGCGCTCACCCTTACGGATCAGTGCTATCTGACGTCTGTCTGCTCGGGTTGGTGTCTTTGGATCAGCCAATGTGGGCAGGTGAGAAAGCTTGCTAGTTGCTTTCCGCTGGTCTTTTGTTCTTTCCGGGACTTTCTCGGGTTCTTCTTCCACCAGTTATACTGGCGGCAATGTAGGGCCTATCTTGTGCTGCTTATGTCGTTAACCCCAATCATAACCTTCACTTAAAGACAACAAACACCAACACTTATATTGTCTATCGATCTTGCAAATTATAACCGTTACTCACATAAAAGAAACACCAACAGCTATATCACCCATCGAGGTTTCAGGGCATAACCTTCACTCAAATACAACACACACCAACAGCTCTATCATCCATCGAGCTTGCAAAACATAACCTTCATTCACATACAACAAATAATGTCATCTATATAAATATATCCAAAAAAGAACAATTAATGAATGAAGTAATTTAAAAGAGAAAAATTTGACTGGAAAACAGCATGAACCTTGCACTTTTCTATGCAATCCTTTTCGGATTGGTTCCGTACGTCAGACCTCTT
>JAECUM010082439.1:0-12463 GCA_016617855.1 Megalonaias nervosa | reverse complement strand
GACCCCTACAAGGGGTACTGGACACTCCATAACCAGTTCTCCCCTTTTCTTGTAGCTGATGATGGCTTTCCTAAACCGCGATCTTTAAGGTTTATTCCGTCCCTCAGGTAATATAGCTTTTTTATTATCCACCAGAATGTCAAAGTCCTCAAGGAAGTTTGAAGCTGCTACTGAATCCGTCCTTAGGTCTTCTTGTGATACTCACCCGAATACGAATAGAGGAGAACAACGCAGGGAGTATAAGAATCAGGGAACCAGACTAGGAAATAATCTCCATATACTTTAGTCTGATTTACGACAGAAACTATAAAACGCTATAAGCATAGCTTAAAATATTTAGCCATGGTAGCCAGCCTATTTTTTTATTTTTTATTTTTTTTATTTATTTTATTTTTAGAACGGTATGAGCGGTCGTTCTTACAGGAATTAAATAAAGGTCGGTGGAGTTTATCCTCGTTTTTGCGATGCCGTCGTTCATAGCAGTGTCGAAATGCATATTTTGCCAAGACATCTCGGTCGCTGGTCGCGTTCAGCAGGTGGTCGCTCATAACAGCGTTTATATAATAAAATCGATCCGTGCATTACGATTGTGGTCGGAAATGACAGGTGGTCGCTCATGACAGTTTTTACTGTATATGGTAATTTGTAGAAATGGTCAGGTACTGACCAGGTTTCACATTATGCACAAGTACCTGCCTGGCTGAGTTTTAGGATAAAAATTTGATTTTACTGGGTTGGTCCCCCCCCCACCCCTGCAGTAATAAAATATTTAAAAAATAAATAACGCAAATAATTTTATGAATGACAAAAATAGGGGAGTAAGGGGAGATGTGTGGGGAAACTCGACAAAATGTAAATAAAGAAACTTGACCCTGCCAGGTACCCTGCAAAATTTCCCTACCTGGACATCTAGTAATTTGTTACACAGGAGTAAAGATTTTAGGACATAGCATCAAATTTAGCACTACTTGACACAGACCAGGTGGGTTTATGTATGATATGTTGTACATTGTCTGTCCATCTGTTAACTCTAGCTTGTTATTACTACTTCTCCTCAATTACTTAGACAACTGTATTGAGATTTTACACACACACACACACACAATCACTCTATGGTCTAGTTGGTCCCAAAACTAATGGTGCTGGGTGGACTTCCAATATGGCATCCAGAAAGGCCTTTTTGAAATCTTGTTATTGCTACTTCTCCTGAATGGATAACCCTATCAGTATGAAGTTTCCACTAAAAGTGTTCTTATGATGTCCAAGTGGTCCTAAAGAAAATGGCACTGATCTGATGTCCAATATGGCTGCCACAACAGTATCTAAAAAATCTTTTTATGGCTACTCCTTTTGAATGGAAACACATATTGCCATGGGAGTTTTGCCAGAAGACTTCTTATGATGTTGTGCTGATTTAGTTGACTCCAGTGGCAATCATGAAAATCCTATCACTTCTCCTGAATGAATGGTCACATGAGCATAGGGTTTTCACAGGAAGACTGTGAAGTCTAGTTGGTTATAAAATATAAATGGTGCCAATCTGACTTCCTGTATGGTCAGCACAATGGCTGTCTTGAGAATCGTGTTATCTCTATTGTATTTTCACCACAAAACTTCTTATGATTTCATATTTGTTCAAATTGGAAATGGTGCCAGTATGATATCCAGTATGGCCACCATGGCAGCCATATTGAAAATAGAAAGTCGTATCAACGTGGAATTTCCATCACAAGACTTCTTGTTGGTCCTAAATGATAGTAATGCCAATCTGTCTTCCAACATGCCCAACATAGCAGTTAAATTGAAAATCCTGTTATTGCTGTAGAATATTAGAGATGGTTTCTACATTCAGCAGTTAAAAATAAGAAATGATCTTATCTTGAATTCCTGACCAAAATTGTCAGCATAAAAGGTGTTGTTGCCTTTGAGAGAATTTTGTTCCATTCTATTTACACATTTGTTTACCTTTCAAAAATAATACTTTTTAGAAAGACCGCTCTAGTGGCCTAGTGGTTAGAGCGCCTGCCTCGGATGAGGGAGGTCATGGGTTTGAACCCCAGTAGAGTCATATGAAAGACTTATAAAAAATGGTACTAACAGCTGCCTCGCTAGGTGCTCAGAATAATAAGAGGCTAGTGTTAGGACTGGTCAGCCTGGAGTCGGGATAATGTGACTGGGTCTGCATGTCTACAGCATGATGCCCCAGTGCTAGACATCACTATTAACTGCCACACTGCAGATATCATAGCTATATGACTGAAAATTGTTAAAGCTAGGTTATTAATCCATATCACACACACACACACTTTTTAGAAAAAAAATATTTTAGCAAGGTTAGTAAAAAATAATTGTTTTAAAAAGTTATTTTAAACTCCTTTTCAAATAATGTATTCTTAAATAAATGTGTTGCTTTGTTGGCTTTCAACTGTCTGACAAAGAAAGATTAAAGTGAGATTATTATTATTATTATTATTATTATTAGCAGTAGTTGGAGTAATTTAAATAGTAGACATATCATTTATATGTTTGCAACAAAGTTTTCCAACAACAATAGAGTCCTTTCACATTGTTTTGCACATGCACTGATGCCTCAGGGTTGTATGTTGTTGTATCAGCTTTTGTGAGACAAGCAATTGTGGGGACAGTCAAGTCACTCTTACTACACACATTGGTAAACAGGTCAAGTCAAAACTATGGTATAATATATTTTTCAGGTTGAATAAAATAGGTGGGCACAGTCATTGTGCAGTGTATGGGTGTAAACATTGTAGGGATTCAATTAATAACACTTGTGGATTTTATAAATTTCCCAGTAAATCTTAAGTTATTGTGGACTCATGCCTCAGGTTATAATGATCTGATACTGAAAAACGTCAGTTCTGTATGACTGTCACTTTGTATATAGAAAACCAAACAGGATAATGAAGAAAGTATAGATTATGTGCAAAGTGTCAAATTACCCCAGATACATTTATGTTTTGGGAAAGAGCAGAAAACTCAAAGAAGCAAAAAATATTGCATGACCAGTTCATAATATTATTATAAACTTATCTGCAGTCAGTTAACCTATCAAAGAAGCTACATGTAAGATGTTTAGTGTTTATTTTAGAAGTTGTGCATTTTTCACTGCATATCCTTGTGTGCTTGTCTACAATATGTGCATTTTCATTGGGCAATATTATTTGTGAGGATTAAAGGAACATTTATGAGTTTTTAATAATGCATGGTTATTGTATAGCTTGGCAATATTAATGAAGCCTCAAATGTAGTTCAGCTAAAATGCCCAAAATTAATGGAGTACATTAGTTGGATAAAACATTGTATTCTTGGAAATATGTTATTCACTGACTTAAAACTGAAGTCCAATTTATAGGAAAAAAAAAAAAACCACTTTAGTCACTAAAAATTGTTTTTACCTTGTATGTATTTATGCTAAAAAGCCATTGACTTTGGCAAAATCAGCTTATTGTATGACCATGATTATCTTGTTTCTATAATATTGCTATATGTGCCATTGTAAGGGCCAAAAACAGATATCTGTCTCAGGTTTGCAACCTTACGTTTTCCTTGCATGATTTTGTTTTGGTACAAATGGAGTAAATATGAACATTTAATTATTTTTATTTGTCCTCATTACTTTCACTTACTGAACCTGAAACAGTTATCTGTTTATGGCCTCACATAAATATCATTTTCAAAAGCTGTTTGTATAAAATATGTTTACAACAAAATATATATATATATATATATATATATATATATATATATATTCACTGTCATCTCACCTCTGTCCATGTGGGTTTGAGTCTTGTGCATGGCCAGTGTGGGTATATGAGAAAGCTACCAGTAGTTTTGTGTGAGTCAGTGGTTCTTATTGGGGCTTTCCTATGTTCTTCTACCACTAGTTATACTGGCTGCCATGAATAGCCTAACTTTGCCCTGTGAAATGGCATTAAACCCCAAAACAACACCAACAACAAGAACAAAACTGTTTATATAGTTAATAGACTTTAATAATCTCTAGATTATCTCTAAAGCATAAGGATAATACTAAGATCATTAATTCCATGGAGTGGAGCATTGAGTATAATAGTTTGTTTGCAGACCAAGATATGGAGAATGCTAATTTGCTAAACAAACAGGAAGGCAGACTTGGCTAGCAAGTTGGGGGCCTGTTGATGGTCATAACAAGTTATAGGCTCTCCAGCGAGAGGATGTGAAAATCAAATAAGGCTTAATTATATTATTAAATGAGAGAGAGAGAGAGAGAGAGAGAGAGAGAGAGAGAGAGATTTTAATATTTTCCACAATGAAGTATCAATATGAATATTTTCTGATTTAATAAAAAAAAACTAATTATAGACTTTGAAATGTTACAGCTCTCCAACAATATCCAAATCCCACAAAGTAAAACTACTCGTTCTTCTGAGCATTTTGAAAAACAAATATGGATGATGTGATTCTGCATGTGGATACATGGATAAGTGTATGTCTTAATATTTCACAAATCGTCCAACACTGCTCAAATCTCTAGATATGATTGGAGATGGTCTATATATATCTGCATAATGGTTGAACATTATGACCCAACTCCGGCTATTGGGAGTTAGTTCATATAAAATTTAAAATTAAGCTAGATCAGTCCTTCATGCAGAACACCTATCAAGGGTTTGCGCAAAATCTGAATAGAGACTTATTTCATCAGTTACAATTGAGTTGAAGGAAGGTGGTAAGGGATGATTGTTTTGTTGCAACTCTAAAATCTAGTGGCCTGTCACACAGCTTTTTTTATTATTTGCTTGAATCACTTTCTTAATTGATTGCAAATCAAATTCAACTAGGATTAAACACAAAGTGGCAGATGTATATCCTCACCTGAACTTAACTACAAGATCAAAGGCACTGTCATAAACAGTCCAGCTTGGAAGCATGTAATTCAGGTGGGGATTCCTAAATTTGCTGTTGATGTTGTTGCAACTCCATGGTCTTAATCTTAGTAAAAGAAAAAGGCAAAACCCAACATAGTTTAGTAAAATTCAGTAAGTAATTTATTTCCCTTCAATACAAAGTGAAAATTTAAAAAGAACTTACAGTATTGTGAATTATATCCCAAATAATCCTAAAATTTCTAACACATGTTCAAATGTATGGAGTTCCAAATGAATTCCAATGGCATTCTGAATAAATTCCAATACTGAACGTGCTGATGTTCTAATAGCCTCGAATGTGCTAATGTGCCAAAATCGTGATGTATCACAATGATATAATAAAAATGTCCTTGAATGAATTCACAATAATCTCAAAATATTGATTTAGTCTGGAAATATTGAGCACTTTATATTCCAGTGAATAATTTAAAGAAATAAATCCTCTCAAGTTAAAATCTGAGTACAACAATAAGACTGAAATTTTGAAGTAAACAGCATTAATATGAAAAGTTATGACACAATAACAGAACCAGGATGAGAATAAACTTCCTTTCTATAATATTTTAAGTTGTCAACAAGATCATGAATTTCCAATGAAAAACTAATTATCCAATATTCGGATAAAAGTAAACATGCTTACCTCCATTAATAATTTTCTGAATATTTAATCTATAGTCTATAAGCATAGAGAACTAGATATGTATTATGTTGTTTACAAAATAAATGTCACTTGTCAGGTAGACCCTTAACTCATCTACTGGCCAAGGTGAATCACATAATATAGATATATATAACATATAATCATGGAGAAAAGCCAAAAAACAGTAAAAATTAAATATACATAACAATGTTTGTTGTTTATGTATTCCAATTTTAACTGTTCATTAACTCCAAAGATAATTTTGGCCACTCTTTCTGCTAATTAAACAATAAGTATCAATGCACTGTTTTAAAATAAAAAACAATTGAACTATAAAATTTCTAATTTCACAACTGTTGTTCCAGAGATTTACACCTATGATAAAATTCAAATTGACAATCATCAAACACCTATTATCCCAAGGGATGATTGTTTTGTTAACAAAGCAGAGGATGAACGAATTTTCTTTCTGCTTGTATACTATGTTTTGAAAGACATTATAAAAACAGTATTTCATAATTTAGAGCATATTCAATATTATTTTAGCTTGGACGAGCTAAGTTATTTTGCTATTTAGTAAGCATTTTTTAATAATATATGACTCACTGAATCATTAGATAATTATGTTATTTATTTTTCACCTTTAGCTGATAGGACTACATGTCTTCCTTTAATGTGGAAGTTTGAAAATATCCTTATTAGAGTGTTGTACCTGAACCATTATTGCTACCAAATTAACTTGAGTCTATGTGGTGGGCATGATTCTGCAGATGTGCCATACATACATACATACATACATGCATGCATGCATGCATACATACATACATACATACATACACACATACTGTAATAACTTGCATTTATGGAGTGTAATATATATGCATGTATAGGGTAAACACTTTTCATGCATGCCATCCAATTCGGCCTCAATTTTAAAAAAAAATCAGTGCATTACCAGTGAATTGCTCAAATTAGCTCACATTAATATTTTCTATGATCCTCTGTTTCGTTTACTTCATCTTTTAATTGATAGATGGAATATTCCAACAAAAACTGGTGGTTTTGTGGGCTTTGTTGATTGTAGGTTTTGTGCAGTTTTGTTAGAACTAAGGGTTTTGTGGTTGGTGTGGGTTTTGTTGGATTTGTGGGCTCTTTTGGTTGTGGGTTTTGTCAGGCATATATAAGGCTTTGTGGGCTGCTTGTGGGGTTCGGTCAGCTAGCAGCAATCAAACTAGGTACATCACAGTTATTGTGAGTTTTATTTATTAATTTATTTTTTAATTTTTTTTGTTTAGTTTATTATAGAGTTATGTAACTTTCAGCAATATTTTGGTCAGTAAATTTTTGTTAAAGCTTCTTTAAACACAAAGCAATATTTATTTAAGGATTTTTTGGGTTTTAATTATTTCTCTCTTCCAAAATTATATGCATTCTAGTAATTTCTGATTTATTTTTACAAGCAAACTAGATATTGTTATATCATTTGTTATTTGAAACTCAGATCAAGTGGTAGTTGTCCTCACAGACCAATACTTTTATTTATTTATTTATTTATTTTTTTTATTTAATTGGTTTTATGAAGCTAAAGGCATAAGAGAAGTTTCTTTACGCTACAAATATATAATTCTTTTCTTAAATTATAGGATGAAATACGTTCTTAGGGAAATAAATGTCTAAGTCATTGTGAATGCTTTTCTCGCCAACTTGATATTCTAAATTCAGTTCAACAATACTTGATTAATTTAGCAATCTATAAAGACACAATTTATTTATGTTTCTATTTTATAATTTACTAGTTGTCTAAGTCATTGTTTGTGTTTTCCTCACTGACCTGACAGCCAATTTACTTCCATCTATATCAATTCACTTCAAATAAGTATTAAGCTATAGTTGAAGTCTCAAGTTAAAAAAGTGTTTTCGTTGCAGATTTTACATTTGACATATTACAATCAAGCCATATTTTCTCTTCTGTAATAAACTTTATTACAACTAAATCCAAATATGGTAAATCTTATATAATTTTCATTCATCTAAAGGAGTAATAATATAATAAACTAATAGTATAATGCTAATGTGTACCCTGACCTTGGGTGAAATTATCATATACCAAACTGTACATCAAGACAATGATAGTATTCTGGCCTTGTATACAAACAACAAGACTGTCATGGTTATGAACTGATTTTATTTAATGTTTCTTAATAAATGAATCATTTTGTTTTATGATTGAAAAGAAATCAAGAGTTCGAGTTTACTCCATTCTCTCCTCCTTAGTCAGCTGATAAGAAGCATGCTCATCCCTGGTGCCATACTCCTATGTAGTACACCCTATTATCAGGATCTAGCTCAGCTGTTACAATACATACATACATACATGCATACATACATACATACTCTAAGCTTTTGTCCATATTCTTTTATCATTTTTCTGTAGCACAGAAATGCAAGTCCAGTACTGTCTATATGCTTTTTTAATAAGTATACCACTTTTAAATAATACACTTTTATTCATAGTCTATACAACAAATTTGAGTGTTTTCAAGAATGAAGGAAAGCATAACAAAAAGCCTGTTTGCATAAAGGAGAAAATTCAGGTTTGGTAACCATATTTCATTTCTTAATTACTTCCAACAGAGGGAAGAGTCTCTGGTGTGAAAAGATCAAAGTTAACAGCTGTTACTGGATTTACAGAGTGGCAGATCAGTGATTTTGCCTGAGATGGCAAAACATAGGGGGGTATTTTGCTGGACTAAAATTATAAAACTAACCTGACTGAGATCTGATGTGTATGAGTATCAAACTAAACAACAGCAACTGTTGTGTGAATGGGATCCCAGTTACTGTCTAGTTGTAGAATTAATGTAGACAAATCATGTCTGGAGAAAATCCAGTCATAGATTAGCTGTACTAGAAGTGGTGCAGTGAGGATTCTTTGCCTTATAACTACTTATATCTAGCAGTAAAAGTAAACAGATGGCTATTAAATACTATAAGTATTATTTATAAGCTGCCTGAAGTAAATCATCAAATGAATTGCCAAGTAACACTGAAATGGCCAGTAAGACAGACTTTGGCATTGATGAATTGGGCAATGGACAACAGTTACGAAACTGAGAGTAATGATGTTTCAGAAACATCATTAACAAACAATATTCTGTGTGGTAGGATGACATCTTCATAAGTACTGATGTTCTGGGAACATCATCTATTGACAAATTGGGAAGTTCTTTGCAAGAAGATCTCTCAAAACATCATGATGCTTTAGATACATCAGTGGCAGATGAATGTGGCACTTTGCAAGATGATAACATGACCAAGTAAGATGATGTTGATGCATTTTTATCTTATCAGTAACTCCTACAATGGCAGCAGATTCAAGCAATTCTTTCTGGGTATAGAACCAATACAGATGGTGTGTGTGTGTGTGTGTGTGTGTGTGTTTTGGCTTTTTAACATAGCTTTAATGATTTTTCTGTCATGTCACTATGATGTCTGCAGTGGGACAGTTTATAGTGATGTATAGCACTGGGATATGATGCTACAGACATGTAGCATCATGTCCCACCCAGTCACATTATCCTGACACCAGGTCAACCAGTCCTAACACTAACCTCTTAATGCTGAACACCACGCAAGGCAACTGCATGTAACATTTTTATAAGTCTTTGGTATGACTTTGCCAGGGTTCGAACCCGCGACCTCCCACATCTGAGGTGGATGCTCTAACCACTAGGCCACCAAAGCAGTCCAATACAGATGAAAAACCTGCCATTGATTCAAAAGGATCAAGGTATTGTATCCACTCACTTATAAGTTCAGTCAGTCTGCAAACAACAAAGATCTTGGTGTGCCATAGCATAATGCACCTGCAGATCAGAGTCTGTGCTGTTTGTTCTACTGATTACTCCTGGCAAACTGCACATACCAAGATCTGCTGGTGCATTATGTTACAGTTGATCTGGGTCAGTGCAGTTGACATTTGGATTCGTAGGTGAAAATATATTGCACATAGTATCTTGAGTGTCGTGTACCAAAAAATGTCTAAACCTTAAATGCCATGCATTTTGAGGATTCTGTCTTTTCTACTTGTAATTGATTGTAATATCTCTCATACTTGATTTCAGCTGTAGCAACTTTATTATTTTACTCGACTCTACAATATCCTACTTCTGATTCCAATTTGTTATCATTTGCTGTTTGACCAGCATGATGAAGTCAAAGGTCATGTGAAAAAATGAGTTTTGTAGATCTAGGTATGTCTTGATTTTTTAAGGTTCTTCTTGTGTCAATATTTTGTTCACCTATTAGCATACCCACATCAAAACAAATCAGAAATTATGTATCAGTTTGTAGTTTTCAGTTCTAGCATGCATTTCAAGCCTAAAAAATGAGGAATGTGGACACAACTTAATGCACTTGATACATTTATCAACTTAACTGTTCTTTACATCATCATATAAAAAGGTATGATGTCAGCTATTGTTGATATATTAACAGCTCTCAATAATTTCTTCATGTAATTCCTGCTGTAGCCATATTTAGAAGGGTAAAAGAAAGGGTAATAATAATAATAATAATAATAATGTGGACTTAGGACAGTGCCTAATATTTTTAAGTTCTAGAGTATTAGATAACACATACAAATATAAACAACAACAATCAGCTTACAAAAATAAACAACATAAATTTACAAAACAAAAACATGCTGACAATAATTAAGGAAGTAAATATTATTAAGTCTTCAAGTCTGTTCTTGTAGTTAAAATAGGTGAGTTTTAAGAGCACTTAATGAATAAGTGTCCTTGTGTCTAAGATCTATGGGCAATTCATTTCACGTACCTGGGCCCTGGTACACAAAAGAACGTTGTCCATATCACTTCATTTTAGCAGGGGGGAACAATGAGAATACAAGTGTCAGAAGGGGGAGCCACAAGTGGCCAAGTGGTCTTAAGTGCTCACCGTTACAATCACTGCCGTCTCACCTCTGTCTTCATGGGTTCGAGTCTCGGGCTTGGCCATTGTGGGTACATGAGAAAGCTTGCCAGTAGCTTCTCGTGGGTTGGTAATTCTTTTCGGAGTTTTCCCTGAGTTCTTCCTCCACCATTTATACCAGCTGCCATGTTAAGACTATCTTGTGCTGAAAAATGGTGTTAAACCCTATAACAACAACAACAGCAAGTGTCGGAAGAGGAGTGTAAGTTTCTAGATGTAAAGTACACATGGGTGAGGTCAGATAGGCATTTTGGACTGGAACTAGTAAATGAAATGTAGGATAGTGAACAGATTTTGTTTTTGATTTTGGATTGAATGGGTAGCCAGTGAAGGCTACAGAGCATGGGGGAAGTGTGCTCAGTTTTTTTTTGTATTCTAAGGATGAACTGAGCAGCCATGTTGAACTTTTTCAAGTTTCTGAAGTAGATACTGAGATGAACCATATACAAATGAATTACAATAGTCCATTCTTGAAAGTACTAAGGAAAACAAAAGTGATTTAGTGGCATCAGCTGAAAGAAATTGTGAATAGAGTCTTCCATATGTTCGTTATATGTTGGTGTAATGAGAGCGTACTGTCAATAATGACATCTAGGTTTCATACTGACTGTGTGAATTTAATGTTGGTATTGCTGATGCTTATTGTTTGAGGTAAAGGATGTGAATGAGAATGTTTTTGTGTGGTGATCAGGATGGTTTCGGTTTTATCATCATTCATATGCAGCTTGTTATATGTCATCCATGACTTCACATTGGAAATGCACCTCTCTATGCCTTGGATAGTAGCCTCAACTTCATTTGGGCAGGTAGATTTGTATATTTGACAGTCATCAGTTTATAAATGGTGCATTGGTAGAAGTCGATTAATGACACTTGAGAGCAGATGAGTGTATGGAATGAAGAGAACAGGGCTGAGAAAAGAGCCTTGTGGAATACCAAAACATAGATCAACTGGGCTGGAATGTTTTCCTTTTATGGACACAAATCATGTCCTGCTCACTAAATAGGACTTGAGCCATAGTAAGGCTGTATTGTGAATACCAAATACATGCTGGAGATGGTGAAGTAATATATCATAGTCTATTGTGCTGCAGACAAGTCAAGGAGCATGAGGACTTGCAGTAATCTTTCCACTATCCAGAGCAGAGAGAAGGTCATTAACTACTCTCAGAGGTTTCAGTACTATGGTGAGGGCAATATGCAGACTGTATATTGCTCAAAAGACTGTTTGCATTCAGATGAGATACCAGTTGGGATAGAACATATAAAACATTGACCTGGTGTTATGTATATGTAATTTAATTACTTGTTTGTTAGTTTTAAATTTTTTTTTTATTTTATTTTATTCCATTACATGTTATTGTAATGATAATTTTGTCTACTGGATTTGATTTTTTTTAGAAATTCATTTCTGTTTGACCTAATAAACAACCAATAGTTGAAACACTGTATCTAATTGCTGACCCTGATTCAGAAAGGTTTAGTAAACAACATTTTTTTATGGGTTTTTTATTCTTTCTAAGATTAAGAATCATTTAGTCGAATCAAGGCCATACCTGGAGTACGTGACAAATAACATCTGTTTATTGTTACAACCTTTTGGGATGAAATTTTGACCCCCATCTGGGAATATGTTTTGCGTTTTAGTCAGGCTTATAACTCATGATATCATAATAATTTGCCAGCTGTGCTTTAAACATATGAAACTCAAAGGTGTTTTGTTGTGACCAGTTTGAGTTGAACTTTTCTATTTTATGGAATTAGTAATTTATTTACCCTGGAAATACTAGTGCTCACCAGAATTCTTGGACAAAGGCATTTATTGAAATTTATTCAGAAATTCTAAATTGGAATATTTTTTTTTTTTTTATTCAACAAGGAACTGTTGACACGACAACACTTT
>JAECUM010082431.1:0-10943 GCA_016617855.1 Megalonaias nervosa | reverse complement strand
TCGATCTAGTACACGTCGTCTTCTTTTTTGGTCACACGTTGTAACGCGGGTAAGTAAAACGTTCCTTTCAACACTTCCCCGTTCATTCCTTCCAATTTATAGACGGGAGGATGATGGCCACACACACGTTCGGTGACACGAAACAATTTTGAGGTCCAGTTGGGTAAGTAACCTTTGTCGAAAGTGCGTTTGGTTTTGCCAATGCACACCCAATCTCCTTCTGCCAACACTCCACCTTTCTTGGGGACAGCCACTGTTGGGGACGTACCTAGCAGGCGCTCGAAGACGGTCACTTCGTTGTCGGGAGTCACTTTTTGGGGGGCACGTCCGATGCTCCAATGGTAAGATTGGTTATTCGATTGGACGAAGTGTGGCAAGACATCAATGTACTTGAGAGTGTGTTGATGCGTAAAATATTTTCACATGCGTTCTTTCAAGGTGCGTTTAAAACGTTCCACGATGCTGGCTTTGGTTTCGGGATTCTCGGTGGTGAAAAAATGAATGTCACGTTTCTTCAATTTTTTTTTGAAAGCTTGGTTCAGAACTTAGGTGCCTTTGTCAGTTTACCATCGAAGAGGGTGACGCCCGCTTTGTTTCAACACCAGTTTGAGGGCTCGCACTAACTCAGTGCTCGATCTGGAAGTCAATGGTACGACCCAAGCAAATTTGGAAAAGACGTCGATGACACAAAACAAATATTTGTAGCCACGATTGTAGGTAGCCAAATGAGAGACATCAGCTAAATCGGCTTGCCATTGATGATCGATGTCCTCCACTCGGGTGCGACTTCTGGAAAATTTTCGTCGAATGGGATTGTGTAAGGAGTACGTGGCTTGTTCATGTAACCAGCGTTGCACGTGATGTAAACGAACACTTTTCAGTCGAGTTTTGGCAGCACGATACAATTTCTGAACTCCTCCGTAACCTGTAGGATGGGATGGATCGTAATAAATGTGGCTAACACCTTCTCCATTTTTAATAAGTGATCCACACTTCGCTGATGCTACTCTGAATGGGACGAGGGTGTGGTTTAGAAACAACTTTACGTGTCCGATGTGTACGGGAGTAGAAGTCGAAGGTAGTGGTGGTGGTGGTGGTGGTGGTGGCGGTAACGGAATGGCTCTAGTCTTCTTTTTTCACTTCTGCTTTCCCTTCTTTCTTTTTCACTTCTGTCGAAGGTGGAGTGGACATCATCTTTTTAACCCAAGCTTTTAAGTTCTTCTCGTTAGGGTGTAGGGGAAGGGGTCAACGAGGACGCTGCAATCATACTGGGGATGGGAGCTGCTGACGGTGTTTGAAAGACTTCTCTTGCCTCTTCTTCCTCAGGCAACCGTTTTGACCACTGGAGGTGGTGTTGGTGGTGTTGGTGGACTTTTCATCAAGGTCTTAAAATCTTTCAGAGTGGGTAGAGCTGTTTCGTCTAAAGCTTTCTGGTGAAAGAGTTGCAGTCGTTGCAACAATTGACGTCAACGTATCGTTGAGATTTTTCCGTTTCTGTCAAATCGCTACGATCCATCAAGGATTGTAATTCGTGTTGTAGCTGAGACATCTCGGTCAAATGAGGATTGGGAGGTAAATGCGGGGTTCGTTGTTCTTGCCAATGATGGTATTCCATCCATCGTTTGTAAGGGACTAAAGCTAGTTTTCGTCCTTCCATCGGACTTCAAGGATCGTATCTGAGATCTTTTGACTCCTAAGGGACCTTTTATCTTCTTGGACCTTTTTATCTTCATCCTCCCAGGATGTTTCCCAATAGTTCTTTCAGCAAGGGTCCTCCTATTGTTCCCATTACTCCTTTCAATAAGGGTCCTCCTATTGTTCCCATTACTCTTTTCAGTAACATGAGCAAAAAGGGCAAAATTACTCCGCGTTGCACCAACATCTTTTTCTTTTGACGAATGGGTATTTTGTTTTGGACCATTTGGCGAAGAACGTGTCGATGTTTGGCTAAGGATTCTTTCTGGTGTTTAGACAAAGGTATTGTACCTTTCAAGACATTCAGACAACATTCGCACACGGTATCGATGACATCTTTGGAGGCAGTTTGAATGAGTTTTTTTCGCATGGGTGGAGGAGCTTTGGACAGGACGGACAACATGTCCCAATGTTTGGCTAAACGAGGTGGCAGTCCTTTCCTTTTCTTTCCTTTGGCGGAAGAAGAGGATAGTCTTTTTTGGGGTGACATCTTTCTCGGTTGGTTCATTGGTTCCGTGGCACTAATACACTAAGGTCGATGACGTGTCACACGGTCTTTTATCCTTTTTTGTGGGGCTATCGCTTCGTCGTAAAGGTGACGATGTGTTTTCCAAAATCGCTAAAGAATCCTCCTCTTTGGTGGCTCCTTTTTTCTTTGGACGAGTGTGTCTTTTCTGAGGGTGACGTCTATGTTTCACTAAGCGTTTTTTCGGATCACGAAACTGTCTTTTTCTTTTTCTTTTTCCTTTATGGACAGGAGAACGACAATGAGGAGACATCTTTTGGTGTACAACATGCACTGACATCCATTGCTCAACATACGTCCTTTTATCTTTTTTTAGGGTTAAAATTAATCCCTTTGAGAAGTACCGTAGCATATCCTCCCCAATGGTTGCTCCTTGTTTTCTTTGGACGAGTGTTTCTATTCTGGGGATGACGCCGATGTTTGGCTAGGCGTTTGTTTGGATGCCGTGACTGTCTTTTTCGTTTTCGTTTTCCTTTTTGGACAGAAGAAGGAACACGATGGTAACGGTGTGCACTTCTTGGAGAGGATATCTTTGGGCGTTTAGCAGCACAAAACACTGATCCGTATTGTTTGCCTCAGGTCTTTTTATACTGGAATGCGTCGCCACTGATTGTCTTTACGTCGTATCAACTTAATGACAGGCAACACACGTCGTGGAGTTCTTGCTTGGACAAATCCAGTAAATTCTGTAACACACCCGTTCTCTCTTGGACTTTGATTTTGAGGGCAGGTATTTTGTGAGCAGCGGCTACTACCGCTAAAGAGGAAGAGGGTGTTCCCGCTGGAGGAGAAGTTTTTGGAGACGCTCTCTTGCGGGTAGAAGCTGTTTGCTGTGGACTTTTCTTTTCTTTTTCTGAGGCTCTGACCTGGTCTTGACGCCGTTGCTCTTTTTGTTTTTCTTCTGGGCATGTTTGGGCGTGGCTTTTTCTTGGGGACGACTTTGGGAGCATTAGGATCCCATTTTAAGAGGGAACGAATGATGACACCTCCTAGAGAACCGCTTCCTCCAGGTTTCAAAATGATTTGCTTTTTGGTTTGAGTGTCAATGCGAGGATCGGCTAGCTGCGTCAAGGCGACTTTGTTTCTCTCCAAACATAACGTTTGGTTTGATGTGGAATCTGAATGATGCCTTGCAGTAATTGACGTGCTGTCACCGTAAACATCGTAAGACTTCTTTGAGTCTAGTTTCTAAGACACGAGCACGTATTTGTGGATTTTTTTCGCGACTGATACCGTACAAGGCACGAATCAATTTGATGGGAAGATGAGACTGAAGGGACGTCATGTTCACACTGTGTGAGAGAGACCCCAAGTGATCGAGGTTTTTATAGACTTTTTTGGTGATTGTGATTAAGTCGACGAAGGGGACGTGTACACGACAGGCCCTCCGTTTTGGCACCAGTGGTGAAACAGATGGGTACGAAATCGCAAATAATCAGGAGTGGTGGGTTTTAAATCCACGAGTAAATAAGCGTGTGGGGTTTGAGTGGCATCGTCGTACGCCTGAGTCAGCGAAGGCGTTCCTAACTTTTTGGCTAAGACTTGTACTTGCGATTTATCTCTAGGGCTTTTAATCGACATCACGTAATGAGCATTGAGACTGATGGTATGATGGGCTTTACTTTGTTGAAACAAGGTTTGGGTGATGTAAATGACACTGGCATTGTGATGATGCCCTTTGCGCGTAAACCAGAGTTTAATTTTTTCTTCGTCTTCTCCTAACATGTCGTCAAAAATAACCAAATGAGTTTGACTAGGGTCAGACACGATCCCGTCATCCTCGCCAGGAATGCTTTCCACAAAGACGATGGAATCGCTTTGACTTTCTCGCATAAGGCTGTACGCCGTTTGCCACTCTTTGTAACACCACACGATTCGTTGAGGTGGACGATCGATCAAATGATGTTTATGTTCGATCAAACGTTTGACAAATTCGGTTTTGCCTGAATCGCTAGATCCGGCAATGAGGATGTTAAAGGGATGACGAAGATACAAGGCCTCCCAACTAGTCCGATCTACGTGTTCGTCAATGACTTTGACAGTGGAGTAAGAGGGAGCAGAGACAGTAGATGTAGCCATAATAGTAGTAGTGTAAGAAATGTCATTTTTGACACGAAGACAGACAAGACAAGAGTTTTTATACTTTCTTTCTGGACACGTTTATTGTCATCTTTAATTGTGAACAACACGAAAGACAAAAATACATAAAAGCCAAATGGTTAAGTACATGAATAAAAGACACATCAAAACGATCATAGTGGAATATAATCAAGTCTCTGTATAACATTTGTGGTGATCAAGAGGTGCAATCGTAGGGGTAGTGTGTAATGTTTTTAGAGTCTCTATATTCCTTGGCACAGTCACACAAGAGTCCTCCCGGAATGGCCTTTCGAGGATGTCGATAACTGTCCTGTCCTGAAGAGATTTGTTTTCCTCGGTCACGACTTCTTCTGGCACTGTCACTAACACTGGTATAAAAATTACTTTTTTCACTGAACGTTTTAATTTTTTAGGATTACAAATCTTTTGCATAGTGTGCCACTTCTTTAGTCCAAGCCTCAAAACCCCAACTTTTCCAGTCACGTACATCTTTCCATTCAGGGTGTAAGTCACAAGCTACACACACGTCGTCGTACACATCTTCAGTGCGTAAAAGTTGACGAATCTTGTTTTCCCGTAGAGGTTGAGAAGTATCAAGATGAAAGCGCAAAGCTTTGAGCAGAATGAATCTCTCGTGTACATTCAAAGGGACCAATGTCATGCTTTTTGGAGTGGTATGTACTGTTCGTAAAGAGTCCACAAGGAATCGGCTGGTAAACGAAATCCCAGAAAGCAAGTCACTAAGACACACACTACACGTCGACCCCAATTCAATGGACACAGTTCTCGTAATAGACGATCGTAATCCTCTACCGTTTGAATAGTGTCATTGATTTCCTTCCACAGAATCTGTTGTATCACGAATGATAAAGGTCGTGGCATGGTAGTCCGTTTTTATACCCTCTTTGGTGTAAGGTAATAAGTGTACTTTTTGAACAGCCTCGATTTTATTTTAGTACCGTACCAAAAATGTTTAAACACTAACTCACACACCACACGTCGCACAGAAGTTTCCGCTTGAACTAGAAAGAATTGTTCTTGTAAAGATTTGTTGTAATCCTCTAACTCGTCCGTTGGAACTCGGTGTATTATGATCACCTTTTAAGTTGAATGAGTGGCATCCAAAACGTTATGAATTTCACGCGATTCATCAATGTCTGACCACTGGAACACTTTCATCAGAATCAGTCCTCTTATAGCATTTAGGTACCAGTGCTTCAAACATCGGTGACGTAACGGATGCAATGGTTCTTTGCGTTTCACTTGTAATTTGACGAACTCGCAGTAAATGCGTTCTCTCAATCCCACAGGCAAACCACGAATGTTCTCTTGTAAAGTATTCATAACCATGACAGTCAAACACTTCTCCTTGAGCGAAAGCAATGGACAAAATGAGTAATTTGTGTCCACTGCCATTCCAGGAATCGGTCAAGAATGTCAATAAAATCTTCAAATGTAAATGGTCTAAAGCGGAATATTAGGAAGAACGCACACTTGATCTAGAGAAATCTGACTTGTTTGTTGACTTTTGTCAATTTCCTCTTGTGAATTTCTCGACATAAAAGTTCTACAGTCACAAATTGAGATTTGGCTCTGGCAAGTCCCAGCCAAATTTCCTTGCAGATCTTCTCTTACAATTCGTTTGGTAATGTTTGAAGATTATTTTTCAGATTGTCTAGGTGTTGTCCAACGTTTGACTCCTAGCCACGTAGCTGGTTTCTTACACGACATGGAATGCCTACTTCAATGACGAGGTCCTACTAAAGGTAGGTAGTGACAATCCGGAGACCATCGAGTATGTTCCAGGTAAGCGCAATCTTTCTTCTCCCACTCGTGAAGTGACACACCACAACTGAATCAGTTGACTTTATCCAGCTCTAGCTAATTCTTCGGGGGTAGGCCCTCCCAGATATTTTGGCCATTTTTCCTCGGAAGGTTTGGATCCGACTTTCATAGTCGCAGTATTCAGGCAAACGCACAGGGAACGAATATTCGTCTTTCACAAGTTCATCTCGATGAGGGTACAGTGAAATATGTAGGAGTTTGCTCAGTTTTACATGATATCCGTAGGGTTGTAGCAGCATGGTTTCGTAATGATGACATCCACCATGAAAACCAGTAAAGTGAAAAGATGTACGATAACGAGTGGCATCGCTATCTCATCCGTCAGGTTTGACACGCACAGCATCACTTTCCATGGTAGGCATGGTAGTAGTAGTTATAACAAAGTTCCCATGATGATGTGGTACTGAATCGCTAAGGTCATAGCGTACGGCATCCCTGCCATCGCAAGGCACAGCATCGCACTCGAGTTTGCTCTTGTTTGATACTTGCTGTTTGAAAGGATTCATCTTTCTCGCTTGGCAATGGTAGTCACAATGAACTATCGGTCTTGAACGTTGTCCTTTTTTATATGCTGACCAATATCGTCGTGACCGTACGGTAAAGTGAAGTGATTGGGAAGCCGCACTCGTTTCTGGTACACGAGGTGATAGACTTTATCCAAGGGCCTTCTAACGATTTGGTGTGTGGGTAAACGAACAATCTTGTGTGGTTCGTGGGTGGTCACTTTAAAATTTCCATCGTGTCCAGACTGCAAGGCTTCTTTCAAGATGCCAAAGTTCACCAGTCCACTGGTGCTATAATTGAGAGTCAATCCTTTCACTTTACACTCCGTGTGTACTTCTCCTTATGGGTCCCGGTATTCGTAGCCGTACGTTTTGGGACCGCCACTTGCAAAACTTAGAATCTTGTCGTCTGGATGCTCGTCCGTCCAGGCTCCTAGACGGTCTCCTTCGACGACAGGGTGTTGTTGATCCAGACAATCAATGTAGATGCAACTGTCCGTGTCAA
Organism: Megalonaias nervosa; assembly: GCA_016617855.1. NCBI lineage: Eukaryota > Metazoa > Mollusca > Bivalvia > Unionida > Unionidae > Megalonaias > Megalonaias nervosa. Next base: position 3,769 of record JAECUM010082431.1, on the reverse strand, counting down.
AATACAACACACGATCTCCTAACAGTTCTGAAGCTTCGTACAGTTTTAAGCGAGAATGGGCTGTCACGTAAGCCGCAATGATGACATTTCCAAATTCGTCGGCTTCTACAAAGTCCAGTTCTTCTTCGTAATTGACTAAGATCAAGACCTCACGAACGAAGCCCACGTGTTTCATGTATTTGGTTTTGTCGTGAATCATCTGGAAGTAGCGGGAAGGTTCTGTCAAATACTCCGTCTTGGGTAAACACAGTCGTTGTGCCATTTTACCCCACAAGCAATTTAACATCACTTTGGCAAACGATCGCCTTCCTTCGTTTTTCTCGATGTGGTCTAAAGTGATGCTCCCAGTATATGTCTTTGAATTTTTTTTTTGGTCTTCAGAAGTGCGGCAGCAGGAAGGATAGCCGCTGACTTCTTGTTTCAATTTCAAAAAGGCATTCACGTAGTCTGCTAAAATGCCTTTCTGAGTCTCGTCGCCCTTGTGGTAGTTTTCTGTCTTGACAAAGTGGTAAATTTCATACACTTCTAACAGTTGGTATCCCAGGTCCAGAGCTTTGAACAATTCCACGCTGACCCATGTTCCCGTCAAGGCGCGTTCTTCGTGGCTGTCCTGACAAGGTCGGTCTTGGTTGCACGTTTCGGCACAAGTGCGGCACAATGGAAACATCAGTTTTCCTTGGCAATGGTGAGGTAAAACGGGATGGTACAAGTACGTGGGAGGCAAAACTTTACATTTGATCAATCCTTCGTATTGGCGAATGTTGTCCAGGTCGATGTGTTCCGTCATCAGTTGCGGATACCCTTCGGGAAAGTGACAATATTTGCACACATACGGATACAGAGAACACACGTCCAAGTATTTGATTTCTTCTCCTTTCTCTTCGTCGGCTTGGTACAGCAAACAGGTGGCATTCGTCCGTCCTCCGTACAAACTGTCCCCTGGGTTCAGTGGGTCCAACAGCTTGTAACTTTCCACGATTCGCTTAAACTCGGGATCGGTTTTCAAACTGTGATCGTACTCGTATTTCCACATTTCTACCACTTGGTATCCTTGCTCTTCTAACTTCAATCTCCGCTGACAAGTGGTCTGGTACAAGTCTTCCATGGTCCGTTGTAAAAACTGATCTGTCGTCTTACGTTCAGGGTAGCAGATGGGACATACGTGAAATAAGCACCCGTTAAACTCGTACACAATCTGAGGGTTTTCTAAGTCGCAGCCATCCACCGAATACCTTCCGATGGCTTTTTCGCCTCCTCCGTTGCGGGTGTGTTGGATCCATTTGTCTTCCTCGTCGCACAAGTAATGAAATCAGCGTCGGGCTTTGACCGAGTATTGACGTTTGACAAAATTGGTCGTTTGAGGACTGATGACAGCCAAGGTGTTTTCGGGCATGAATCGTTGACGGTACACTAAGGAACACGCTTTGGCAATGGAACAGGCTTCTTTCAAAAGATCGATCCTTCCATGCTCCATGAACATTCTCGAAATTTCCATAGCAACGCCGTAAAATGTCCACGTCGGAACCACAATATTTTAACATTTCTTCCTGAAAGTCGAAAGGGTCCGAGGCGTGAGTCTGGGACCAAGCGTAGAAAGCTTCTCGTTGTTCGGTGCGCATGTTGTCGGGATCGTAGTAGTGAGCCTCAGGCAGATGGGGTAGAACGGCGTGTTGATTGGTTTCGGTACTAAAAAAGCGTGGAAAATAGCCTTTGGCCATTTCTGTCATTCCAAACGTTTTAGGCATGCGACTTAAAGGCATGGCCAAGTAACTCATCGAATCTTTAAACTGCACTTGACCCACTTGCATGGAAATGATTTCGGCTCCGTTCAAAGTCACTTTAGGACGTTCGGTACTTTGTTTAGTATAGTATCTGAGGAGAAATTGCCCATCGTATCCCGAGAAATTGTGAGCCATCATCGTGGCATAACGATGACAATCTCCGTAACGTTCGATGTCTTCTTGGCTCCACGTCTCGTCGATAGGATCTAAGATCCATTGGACAAAATCGGCCAGCGTGTTCGGTCCACGAAAGATTTTTTTCACGTCCACCAGGAATCTTGCTGTAATGAGAGCAATGACTACAGGTAGGCTATTAGATGCACTTCTCGCACGCTCGGTGAGCCACGCAGAAATTAGGAATGTGAATGCCAGTCTCTTTTATGCAGTCGAAATCGAAAAAGATGAAATGGCCTTTCTTCTGGTTATCTTCTTCTTCTTCGTGTTTGGATTGGTATTTTTGAATGTAGCATTGGTATTCCAAGTCCACGATTTGGCAACAAATGTGACAAGGTTTCTTTCCTGAACGTACGTGTGCCTTGGCACTGTTGGTACGTATGCCTTGTCCACAAGTAGGGAACAATCTCAGGAGCTGACAAGCACTTCTCTGCTGTCAATCTTGCGTCTTTAAATGTTGTTGGTAACAGGTAGGACTGACAAACCTCCGCTGACAAGCTGGGCAATGCACTCGTTCTTGTCCTTTGTCCAGTCCAGATTGTTATAGCCATAGTCACATTTCTCACAGTAATAACCGTATTCCAGGAATGCAGTGATACTGGTAATGGCATCGAAATGTTCATCGTGATGATAGACGTGAATGTATTTTCCGTCTTTGAAATGTTTGCCTCGAAACAACAGAGGTCCTCGCACTTCTTGAGGGTGCACTTTCAAAGTGTAGCATGGAGCCAAGACGTCTTGCAATTTTTGCATTTCAGGAATGCCACAGGGTGTGTCTTTGGAAAGGCCAGCTTGCTTTAACAGGAGTTCTGCTTCTCTTCGTTGTTGGGCTCGGCTAGATTTTTGAATAGTTTGCCAGGCTCTTTTCCATTCTGCCGTGTCGTTCTTGTCGGCATACGTTCGTCCCACCACGATGGCACGGGCTAAACACATCTTGTCTTGAGGGTTGTTAACTCGGACGAGACTTGTTTTGGTGATGCGAAGATCATCCACCAATAACACCTTTTTGCGTCCAGTCCCATGGGGAAGAGAAATGTGGGTCATGAACAGTGTCGCTTTCCATCGGTGATGTGAAACTTGTCGTTGGATTGCTGCACGTGTTGAATCTTGTCGATGACTTTGGAAGGCGTCAGTTCTGATGGACTGCTAAACTCGATCAAAACTAGGGACTTCAAACTGTTGTGATGAATGGAAAGTCTCAAGCGATCGTCTTCTTTGGCTTCACATTGCCGTTTCAGTGTGGTTAACAAAGAATCCCACACATCGATGATGAACCCTTCTGCTTTCTCCAACGGTACGTCGGACTTGAAATCTTTATACTTCACCGCGTACGTGTAGGCCGTAGTTCTAAATTTTCAGGATGAGCGTTTTTCAGTCTCTCGAATGTGGTAGTACTTTTCAGAGTTTGCTGGTGGTGATGGATTTTGACTGTGTGTAGACTCTCTGAGCCTAGATTCTGGCTCACTCATCTCATCTTCAAAATCGCTCGCATAAATTTGAGCCAAGACTTCAGCTGCTGTGTGAGGCGATAAATCACGTTTCTGCTCTTACTTTCATCTCCTTTTTTATGAAATGATGCGATCGTTTCATCTTGACTGCAAAATGTCAAATGACAACATTTGAAACGCCATAGACCCCTATATATCCATGTCAGGCTTAGTGCAGATATAAAGGGCTGGTTCCTTCCCTCAGTATTCATTTCACTCTCAAGCTTAACAGCACGATGGAAGAACCCACACAAATCGAACTTCTGATTAGAGCTTTGCGAGGTGTCATCCGAAAGTTTTCTTCAAACAAGCCGACGGACTACTCTC
>JAECUM010082430.1:0-12110 GCA_016617855.1 Megalonaias nervosa | reverse complement strand
ATATATATATATATATATATATATATATAATTCTTGCTATGTAAAATGACATTTTATTTTGTGTCAGATGAATGCTCCATTATGATATATCGTTCTCTTTCACTGAGTTGCAAAAGACAGTCCAATCTTGTTGGGCACGCCATTCCATTTACAGTGTACGTGCCTGGTAAACTATTTCTACTGTTCGAGTAAACATTTCTTTGTGAAGCTGAGAAAGACTGTCCCATTTCATCAAATAAATTACCCATATGTAATAACTTCAAGCAGGTGAGAACGAACTATAATCATAGTCAATATAACTGCAAAGTTCATTTTATTTTTGAAAGATTAGTAATCCTAGTTTGGACAATTAACTAGAAATATCTCATATATTTTGACTGTACTTATAAGTACTTAACACTAAACCAAATTTATGACAATCACTATGAAATGTTGAATTGCTTCACAGAGCATGCAAACTTTTAAAAATGGCGTAAAAATTTATTACAGCCGCAACAAGAAAATAAGAATATTTATAATGGCGTCGTGAGATGATATCTGGATGGTCGTATTAAACTGTAAATTGCCATGGAAAAATCATTAATTGTCCGTGTGATTTATTCTACTCAACAATATGCATGTGTACTTAAAGTGATTCGTGGCAACTATAACACATTTTTGATACTTCATGGCGTTGACGCGAATGGCCTTGGGAATATTCGTTAGACTTTGTGAGCCGCTGACCACGCATGGGATGAATTTCTTGATATGTTTACGCGGATCACAAAGGATCCGTATAGTTTTCTCGAAATTGATTTTACTGGAACTTGCAGGGGTAAAGATCGTGCTGGTTTGTACACGGACGCATCAATTTAACAACCCAACGCCCCAATCATATAAAATGTCTGCTAGTGATGTCAGAAAAATATGAGAAGCGACGCCGTAAGGCCGTTCGTGAACACTAGGGATTGATTCGTAATGTTATTGCAGGTCTTAAAATCGTCAAAGATATGTTACAGTCGCAACAGAAAGCAAGTGAAGAACTCACTGCTAGCTTTGAACGAACATTTGTGTCGCTGATTAAAAGCACAAAAGATAAAGCCGAACGTGCCGAGGATACTGAAGAGGCAACACGAGCAACGGCGGAACAAGTAGCAGCGCTTACTGGAGCTGAAGAAGAAGAACCTTGTCCAGTTCGTAAAACAGCTAAGCGCACAAAGGATATCAAGAAAGCTACAAGAACAACCGTGGAAGAGATAGCAGCGCTAACTGGAACAGAAGAAGAACCAGGGTCAATTAGTAAAGTAGCTAAACAAATCCAAGATGTTTAAAAATCAAGAAGAGCAACTGCAGAGACTCATAAGCACTTGTCAGCGGAGATTGCTCAAGTTAATGAAAACGCTAAAGACGCGCTTATGCACCTTCCAGAAGAAAACCACCCAAAATATAAATCGATGTTAAAAGAACTGAATGAAAAAATTTAAAGAGTTAGCACGACAGGAAATCTATGACGATTATATACGATTCGCTTCTTTAGTACCCAATGAAAACAACAGAGTATATGTTGGAGAAAAACCTACCAGCGAATAGGAATCGCGCTAACATTAACCAACACTGGCCTAAATGGGTATACATGGGGTGTACGAGACAATGCAGATTAAACAGCAAAGATCCTATGTGGCCTGAGTTTGAAAAACTTGGTCACCTCTATCGAATGATAGGTGCAGAAAAGGCTAAGCCATATGAAGAAACTTTTCTCCAAAATTTTATAGCGCCTTTGAAAGATTGAACAAGTAACTGTGCCTGTTATGGAACCACCCAAAGACAACCTTGCTAAGAAACCATTCAATGCCATAACGAAATGGACAAATGAAGATTTCACAAGGCACGACCACAAAAAAAAAGTAAAAGAAGAAAAAGCCTTAGTAGAATTTGAATTTAATGTCATTACGGATCGACTGGAAACACTTGTGGGATCAATTCGTGCGGTCAACAAGGCACTAGAAGTTATTAATAGAGCCACATCAATTTACCACCGACTTGTTATCAATAACATCATGGACAGAAAAGAACATATCGAGCTCTGATCCAAGAACTTGTTGAAGATATCAGTGACGTATATTACTATGACAATATTACTATGACACCGATGATGAGTTCTGAAACGATTGAGACGGTGAGTGTGCTACACGAAATATATGCTGCGATGCATCAGGTTGCTGTGAATACAACCCAGAGCGTTACCTCGATGATCACAATCACATCAACGAAACCGACCGCTCCGGTGGCCTAGAGGTTAGAGCGTCCGCCGCGGATGCGGGAGGTCGCGAGTTCGAACCTCGGACGAGTCATACCAAAGACTTATAAAATTGTACTAACAGCTGCCTTTATAGGCGCTCAGCATTAAGAGGTTAGTGTTAGGACTTGTCGGCCTGGTGTAAGGATAATGTGACTGGGTGGGACATCATGCTACATGTCTGCTTCATGAGGCCCCAGTGCTAGACATCACTATAAACTGCCACACTGCAGACATCGTAGCGATATGACTGAAGAATTGTTAAAACTACGTTAAAAATCCAAATCACACACACACACACACACACACACACACACACACACACACTCATCAATGAAATCAGAATTCGGTGTGACGTTCTCTGCACCTATTACGGCTGGGGAATCACGCACACTTGAAATCTCACTAGCATCGCTGCGAGTTTATTATAGTTAGCCTAATATCCTATCACAATCACTCGGTTGTCTGCCAGCAAACAACCCATTCGTGTTGTCAGTATATCGTGGATCAGCTTGGGTTATTGTAGAAATTGGTACAGGCGCTTACGACATTAACTTAATCAATGATGAGGCCCGATGAAGAATTTGGTGTTGACTGGCAAGGACTCCAAAATTTCTATACGTGAACATGAGCCCACACTCACTGATCTGCACAATATTTAGTTAACATTGGACAGTCGTCGTTTAGAACAGATCTTGGCCAAAAGATTATCCCGAAAATAAGCAAAATTCTGAATGCAGGACCTAAAGGAACTGGATATCATATCGCGACTGACATTGTGAGGATTACATCAACAATGCAGCTCAATTTTACCTGTGACGATGTCCGTGGTAGATAACAGAGACGGTCTGCAACGACAGGCGTAGTTGCTCAGGATTATATTCTGTTTGGAATTTAACTAACCGTGTGAACCAAGCAACGGAGAGAAGCAGAGACGTTTTTGGAACATGAAGGAATGTTGAAAGAGACAGGGTGTGGACGTCTTGAAATACAGCAACTTCAAGTAGTGTTAACAGAATCCTTCGTTATACGTTGAAAATTTATTCTCACGGCAATCGTGGAGATCTCTTGTTTCTAGTTCACCATTCTCCATTCACGCCTATCGTCACCTTCATCATTTCGATCACACGATGTCTCCGATAAAGTTACTACAGAAAGTGTGACCATGGAATTAACAATCTATAATACATATTTATTGGGGGGGGGGGAGATCTTTTAACTGATTAGAATCGTGACATTTTGTTCCTGACGGGAAAAGAAATAATTCAGTATTCTATTTGCAAACACTGGTGAATATCGCATGGAACAATTCCGACTACAGAAAAATGCTTGTGATAGAGTGTTCAGCATGTGGACAAAATATTCGTACCAATTCAAAACGATTCACAGGTTTATCCAGAGAGAAAAGATGTAATACTTGCTGTAAAGACGCTCAAAGATATGCCAGTGAACCAGATGACTTACTGAATTACCTGAAGTAACAGTACCATCGCGTAGATTTTATCTTTGTTGGCTTTGTGTGTTTTCAAGTAACAGGGATTCAAGTTTCTAACGTTTGTGTGGCTCATCGCACTTGCCACGATTATATCACGGAACCTTTATTTCATCAATGTCGAAATTATACGGTGCTTCCAGGTGTACGTGGAAAGATATGTCGTGGATCCAATACTCTATCTGCTTTCGCCCAGTGGGTTTTGGACCACACCTACGACCGGTGAATCTTTACGAAAACTGTCGTCAATACGCTACAGTGATCATTCACAATGTATCAGGATACAAGGGTCACGATCTTTTGAGAATTATTTTTCAGAACAAGGAACTGAATCTTCAAAAGTCATAATAAAATGCAGCCACGATCATTCCTTAAGTTTCCTTTTCATAAATGCCCAAAACGTTTGGAATGACGGAAACGGCCAAAAGATATTTTCGTCACTCTTTCAATCTCGAAGAAATTCAGACGTTGTGTCCCAACATTTGCTCGAAAACAAATGATGTTACCCCTTCTGTATGCGAACAGAGCACTGAGAAGATTTCTACGACTGTACACTCTTGGGGAATGTAGAAACAGCATAGAGACAATCCTGAATGTTCAGGGCAATATGTATATTTACACATTTTTAAACTATAACTTAAATTCAGAATTTGATCTCACCCAAGTAGCTTTCGCTAAAGATTTGGGAGTGAGTCCTGCGAGATAATGTAGCCATCGGCCTTTGAACGTGTGAAATCGATTTTCAAATCGCAATAGGCAGTCAAAGACACTGCAAAACGAGCATCCGTCTTTATGGGTGGCGAGAATGTGTGTGGATGACGATCATAATTTGGCACACGCACAACATTCACTTCGATGCCGGGTACAGTATCACTCTCATCGCATGGGACAGCATCGCATGCGTCGTCATTCAGCTTTGGGTAGCTGATTAGTGTTAACCGTTCATCATTTTTATCTCTTACTATTTTTCTTGTTCTATTCTTTTCTGGCTCTTCTTCGAATAACTATTATTATTATTATTATTATTATTATTATTATTATTATTATTATTTGTATGAATCAGTTGTAAAAAATCTTTGAAAGTGAATTATAAGAATCAAGTATAAATAATAAAAATCTTTTCAAATTCAATCTTAAACGACCCACACACCTCGTAAAAATCCCATGATTTTAACTGACGGTAAAAAAGGTTTTCCCAGTGTTATAACGCAAGCTACTCCTGACAAGAATGCCTTGAAATTCACCCCAGTACAACGGAAAATAAAGGTTACATATATTACTTTTGCGGACTTTAAATACCTGAATGTTCCTTTTGAACCTTTGCTTTACAAGTCACACACACACGCCCGCGTTTTTATCAAATGCAGCTCAAGGTGCTGAACATTTTCCATGCGTGTTTTGTTACATTGAAGTTAGATGCGACGGAACAAGTGAGTCGCCATCATTACGTTGCAAGAAAAGAACTCGAAAGCCTCTTTCATCGCCTGCCAACATGATTGTGACATGTGATGACATTCGCAAGTTTTCTGCGACTCATCGATGGATTTCTGATGGAGCGTTAAACTCTACTGATGCAGTTCACGATCACAACATCACTGGCGTGTACAAAGGAGCCGTATACACTGTACAGTTGAGAATTTGCCTGCGTGGGTATGATGGTCACTTTATCATGCAAGGAAATCGCAACATCACGGAACGAAATAATAAGCGGTATTCCCAACAAAATGAAAAACAAGTTGAGAGTGTTTGAGACCCCCTGGTGACAATAAGGTTAGAACGTATAAATCAATGAATGAAATGACTAAGTTTGGTATATTTTTTATATCCTTGATGCGTTCCTTTTTTAAAAAAACCTTAGGGGAATACAAAACAAATGGGATGGTGTTACAATACTACATTGGTCAGATCCCGAAATACTGCAGCAACAAATCAATGCTCAAAGGATGCGAGTTTTGATTTTGATGAAATGAGTCATTCTCAGCATGAGTAAAGTAATGTAATTCCATATTACAATATATGAAACTTCGCTTGATGTTGCAAAGAGGGAATCACATAGTAGAAACTATTCCGCGATAAATCCTGTTGCATTCCAAGCTGTGGGCATGCGCCAGGCCATATCCTGCAGATATATTAAGTATAGCATTGATACGCATTGTTTTGCTAAGGTGAAGAAGAAAATGTGCAATAGTTGCTACCTTGTATAAAGTGCAATTAAGCTTCTGGAAACAAGGGATAATGCCCTCAGTCGGACAGTCCATATTCCCTGATATTAGCTCCCACATAAGAACTAATTCTGATTTATTTTATAGGATATAATAGATGCAGATTTCCGTCAATGACGCAAAAGATATAATTAGTTCATGGATATTTTAGATTTTTATTGATCTTTGTAACAGGTGCAAAGAACAAGAAACGGATTTGAATGCATGTGATATCTTTCAATCGTCTATGGTTGTGTTTGACCAAAGAAACAACTCTCTGAAATTAACAAATACATGTAAAAAGCCCTAGATGACTTCTAAATGACATTTTCCGCAGTTTGAACACAAGATCATAAATATTGACTCTGTTGAGACTTATCAATCAGTTTCATTTTGTCACAATTGTACCAGAAGGCGACAGATTATCAATACTATGTACATAGTCTTTTCGATTCCAAGTCTAGATGGTAAATGTATCAGAAAAGCGGCGCCTGTGAAATAAACACTCAAAAGGCATTTTAATTAGCGAGTGAAAATATCGAGACAGTCTATAATCCTCAACATTTATTTTTACGACAATATGTCATCCTGTCCTATTGAAAATTTGCCCCCACTTCAGAGCTATTTTCCTCAGAAGAAAGAATACTAATGGGCTATTTTTCCGCGGATAGGTTTGTGGAACTGGTCTGCTGTTGTATATTTTTTTAATAGCTGTGAACTTTATGTTCCCCGCTTTTCGCTGCAAGATGCTGGAAAATACCACTCTGATTTGTATGTCTTATCTGTCAGTTTCTTTCTTTTTTCTATTGGAATTTTTTAAAATCTAATATGGGACGTACTAATTTTAGAATTGGGGAAACAAACGAAACAGATACACACAAATCTCATACACACTTGTAGCAATTTTGAAAAGTGATATTTATTACATTATGTGTCGAGAAAAGATATGCAAATGCTCTTAACAACAAACTTTGACTAATAAAACGGAAAATTAAGAGACTGGGGGAGGGAGCAAATCAGTTTTATTTCTTTGAGACTCTTTACTGAATATAATATAATTCCTTATCCAGTCAAAATTCCTTGTGCCAAAATCACCTTGTGCTGCTATTTATATCGTCTGTCTGTTCCTCTTTGCATCATTAGTAATACATTTTATGAGTTAATGACGTAACAATGTGAAAATGAGGGGTCCAAAGGGTCTACTGGCTTACCCGCGATATGCATTGTACGAGAGGTGTCCATACTGAGCAAAGATTCATAAGGAAAACGAACACAACACCGGGAGTTCATAGAAAAGTATGTATGGGTTTTGGTTTAGTTTGGTTTGGACTGGTGTTTAACGGTACAACAATAATGGTAGGTTATTAAGTTACCTAGACATTTTAGAGTAAAGAACTCACGGTACTAATGGTATGGTAAGATGGGTACCAGTCTGGAATGGGTGAAGACAAAAGAGAGTATATGTGGGTTTGGCTCGCCAGGATTGGTTGATAATGAAAATTAGATTTTAGTAAAACAAATAATCTTTTGAGAGATTATCCTGTTTGTAACTGAAAAAAAAAAAATAGAGACATTGATTTATTGGTAGAATTTCAGTCCCTTAACAGAGCTGAGTTTGGAACACTCATTCCTGACATTAGTACCTGACTCTTTGGTGCGGAATTAAAAGCACATGTTTCAAACACATGCATGTCCAGAAAATGCCGCGGCTCATACGCTTTTCTGAACGCAGAAGCTGTAATCCAGGACGCATCTATACTTATAGGTTTGATCATGAGCACCCAAAAATTTAAAATTATTGATTTTTTAATATTATGGTGTTTGCATTGGTTTTCTGTGGGAACTGAATTAGTAACGTGAGTCCGATAGTGCTTAAGCTAAGGACAAACCACTATTTACACTCCAGGATGACCAGATTGGAGGACTTTCAGTCACGAGTCTAGCATGCTAAAAACTAGAAGCTCCAAAAGTATGCGTTTGTTACATCCAAAGCTTCGTCTTGATTTCAGACCGTCCAGGCGATGCATATTTCACCAAATTCGAAGCACTAACACTGAGAAAAATGTTACTTCCTGACAAGTAACGTATGATTTGGACCCCAAATTATTATTAACTTTCTATCTAGCTAGTCAGAATAAAACTTAATCGAAGGGCAAGGTTGAATATAGGTCGATCAGGGCCCCTAAGTTAGCGAAAACTTAGTGTTTGTATGACTGCTTGTTATGGTTATTATCATAATCTCTGCAACATATATATCAATATGATATAATGAAACACCGTGAAATGAGCAGTTTTTGTTCCTAAATGTGCATTTTTGTCCATAACCTCAAATTTTGTCAGATTTCCGCATCTTCAAAGCCCTCAAGAACTCACAGCGCAGTAGAGAACGTTTTTGAATTTTTGATGGAAAAAAAAATTAATTATCGAACACAATGCATTCTTAAGAGGTGATCTCGTTTGCGCTCATCCATAACTAACATAAAAATAAAGGAACCATAATGGCCTAGAAAGTTTGCCTCGTGTTCTCACTAGATTTTCATTTTCTTTATATAAAAAACGGCATTTAAATGCTGATTGCCATTTGTATTCTTTTCTTTCTTGTTTGCTTTTATCTCGTTCTGTAGCTAATTACAGAAGAGGCACGTGAAAGAGAAAGGGGACAACAACAAATACAACAGCATGGGATTATATAGTTTTATACTAAAGTGGTCTTTATAAAATGAATGCTGTTAAGAAAAAAAATTGTATCTGGTATTATTTGAATGGAATTAATCATTTGTAAATTGGTCTGTAGACAACATTTGTGTCAATTTACAATTTCGACTGGGACAAACAAAATAAGAAATCATGAGAATGATGTAAATAAAATCCATACAGATCAAGAATGTTCTAAAATCAATGAACATGCAGTATTTGTTAGCATCATTATGATTTTGTTTCCAGTGGAGAACTTATTTTTATACGCAACTTCAACGTGTCCTCTACATTACAGAAACTGTAGACTAGAACTTGACCAACAGTGGACTACAGGACGGAAAAAATAAAATTTATTGCAACAGTTATCTGAACAATATTATTTGAAGAAAGGGATTATATTGTACAGTTTATGCATTTTCGTTTACTTTAAATGCAACGAGATGTATAAAATAATTGTTCTAAAAAGGTGAATAGATATTACTGAATCTACTTACCATAACCTTAAGCAACCAAACAAGCCAATATGCTGTCGTAAATAACTGCGAATGATAGTTGCACTGGTGTCAAGGTCAAACACCGTGCCTTTCAACACAAAAATATTAGATCAGCTGTTTTATAATGCGTATAATAAATTTCATTTTGCTATTTCTATTCAGCTATGCATGCTTGTTCATTAAGCACGATAGCCATCATGTCTATCTTCAACGATAATAAGTGTCAAAATTTTATCGAGAGCGGTCCTAAGAAAAAAATTAAAAGGGCCAAACTTTATCCTTGCCCTGTCTTGTTCTTTGCTGGTGGATATATATATATATATATATATATATATATATATATATATATATATATATATATATATATATATATATATTATGTTCTCATTTTTGTCTCCGTTAACTTTACGTTGTCAGAATGGTGCAGTGTTTTACGATACTAAACACCTTCATATTGCACGCACGTGCACGACGTGTGTGCCTAATGATGGTATAGTGTATTAGGAACTACTTTGTAAACAAACCATGTACACTCATATAGCAGATGCTTTAGGTTTCGGTTGATTAAATTTGTTTGTAAATGAACTAAAGCAGCTTGAGTCAGAAACGAAACTTTCAAAGAAGTAAACGAATGAACGTGATATTCGCAATGGCAACAACAAACGTGAGAGACACAGTAATTGAAAATACCGTTCTGATCATTGAAACAGCTATGTAGGAGAATATTCGTATCTTTTCGCAAATGGAATCGTTAAGACTATGACGAGTGCTCTCGAGGGTCTAAAAATATATCATAGGAAAGCATATTGAGGCCACGGGCTATCGCATATCTATCAAGTCTGTCAAAATAGTAGATTCGAGAAAAAAATGCTACTGAAGGTTTTGGTAAGAAACGAAGAGCCTCAGAGCCAATAATCCAAGACGACAAAAAAGTATTATTTCCGCTGGGTAAAATGGAGTCTCACACAAGAGCCGCTCAGGTAGACATTACCTTCAATCAGGGAGAAAAATTAGACACACAATATAATGTTTCAATCATGTCGCTAAGATGTCTGCAGTGTGGCAGTTTATATGATGTCGAGCATTGGGGTGTCATGCCACAGACATGTAACATCACGTCCAACCCAGACAGATTATCCTAACACCAGGCCGACCAGTCCTAACACTAACCTAATACCATTTTTATAAGTCTTTGGTATGACTTGGCCGGGGTTCGAACCCGTGTCCTCCCGCATCCGATACGGACGATCTAACCACTTAGGCGACCGAAGCGGTAATTTATAAAAATGAATTATCCACTTTTTGCTTGTTCGTTGGTAATAAAAAAAAATTATTTTTTAATTTAAAGAAACCTTATTTCCAGTTATCATGCGATGCCGCCAGTATTTAATAAACGTATACTACTACAGCCATGTTTATAGCGTACCGAACCACCAAGAGTATAAACCAAGATTTTCCGTGGCATAGAGCGCTGATATATCAGCGTCACTTTTATTCACGTCAAATTATTCGCAGAGCGCACATCGTTGAGTATAAATTGCTCACACCTTATCTGGCGACTGATCTGGGTCAATGTTATTCGCTTATTTGTACCCACGTGACACAAGTAGTTGAAAAACTGGATCTCGAGACTTCCTTTCGTAGTTTTTTTTTCCAGGCTTTTTTTTTCTCCCTTTCAATTTAAAAAGTTTTGGAAGGTAAAATATGTACGAAAACAAGTATAAACATTGAGGCATGTTAGCTATGCGCATCACTTTCATCCGCATTTATATGTCAAATTAAAAAGTAGATAATTTTCAAATGATATCCTGGGCTGTAGGCCAGGTAGACGGCATTTTCTATGTGCACAGGTGCATGTAACGCCATCTGAGGCATTTATTGTTCTTGTTATGCGACTCCTTTTGGCACATTCCAACATAAGATATGCATCAATTTAAGGAGATCCATCTAGGTTTACTTGCATCGGATACCTCTGTGTAAAAACATCTAGTTTGTTATTTGGGAAATAATTATATAAACAGAAATATCTATTCCAATAGATAAGTACATGATATGTTGCAATTTTAAATAATCACATAGCGTGCCCGCACGAGAACTTTATGAAAAAAGATACACATTTAAAATTTTCAGAAATACAAGTTCTCTGTCATTATTGTAACAAAAAATAAAAATAATTTGGATTGTGGACATTTAATGCTACAGCACGCTAGCGTCTGCTGAATAATTGAAAAAAGCCCTGCAATTACCTAATAATTTTACGTCATGGTTATGGTTACAGTTAATAATTTTACGTCATTATAAGGGTTGCAGTTAAATAAATGCAATTGCATTAGTTGGTAAATGTATCGAAGATTTCCATTGGTCGGAACGTAACCATGTGATCAGGCCAAGCTGCGTTTATTTTTGTATAAACTGTATGAAGAGCTATTTTACACCAAATTGTATAAATAGTCACGTGCAAATTAATTAATAAAAACACCGAAACGTAAGGCATGCAAGCTACATGCCTTTAAAACGAAATATAAATGTTGGGGGTTTTATAACGTATTCTGAAAATTGAATAAATTTATCTTGACAGAATCAAATAATATGTATTTTTTCTGAAAATAAATAATTCTTTATTTGACTAGATTTTATCTAAATCTGTAGAAAAATAATGTTACATGTACGCTTAATCATGGTCTTTCACGGTAGTTGGTTACAAAGAAATTAAAACTATAGATACATGGATATAGGGATTGAGAGGATTCAAAGACTAACATTATAACAACTTGATCAATAGTCCTACAATGTAAGACGCCAACCCTGATAGTTACGATGTGGGGTGGGAATGGCTCGCCCATCCACTCACCTTTATCGTAACTGTCAATGTTGGTGTCTTGCTTCGTTTGCCTTTTGGACACCCGTTACTATAACCACTTACCGATAGCCTCATTTTCATTTGTAAGTAC
>JAECUM010082428.1:0-11944 GCA_016617855.1 Megalonaias nervosa | reverse complement strand
TTTTTTTAAGGTGTCAGTATAAATGATTTTAGGTAATGACGTGTGCCTACTACTGACTTCAGGTTTGGGCTGCAATTTGTGACAAACCATTGTTGTAAAAAAAAAAAGGCTGAACTTCGCTGTGACTACTGGAAGATAATGATGACATTTAAAATAAAACTGCACGTTTGACATCGTCAGAGTAGGTGCATTTACATGTCAAGAAGTCAAAACATACGTAAGGCTACGGAAGAATTCTTTCTTTTGCATTACTTCGGCGTATATTAGCTATATTTAGACCATAGAGGTAAGGCCTATTATTCGTGTTGACTCATACTGTCGGCATCAACGTTGGCGTCACATTTACAGCACTTTGATTATTCTGCTCGACTTTGATGTCTATATCTTGAGCTCCTTTTTGTCTGCCCTGGATCTGTCTTGGTTTGTACACCTGCAGTAAGGTATTATGTTGTTCGTCCATTTGTTAGCAATTTAGTTTTCCACACAATAGTATTAGTTCCCATCCATATGCTGTTGTCAGACTTTGTGGATGGCTTTCATTTGAGGAAAAGAAGAATTCATTTTCGTGCTCAGAAGATCAAAGGTAAAGCCATTGACTGAAGGTAAAAACGGTTTCCACACAACAGCTTCGAGTCCATCGTCGTCATCATCAAATTTTGCGTCGGACTTGCACTTGCTGTAAGGAATAACTTGAATGATTTGGGAGTTAAACAGTCGAAGGCCAAGGTGGCTGTGGCAGAAACAACACAATAAATGGGTTCTGCACAATAGCATTAATTCTTAATTGCATACCTCAACCAAACTTTGATAGCTTGCACTTTGGATAGGAAAAAAAAATGACGATTTCAAGGCCAAAAGGTCAAGGTCACTGAACGAAGAAACGTGATTCTGCATAGAAATTCAGGCTATCTACATAGAGGACATTTACACATAGGACAGACGTGTAGTATGCCATTCATGGGAGTCTTGTTTCATGACAATATTG
Organism: Megalonaias nervosa; assembly: GCA_016617855.1. Taxonomy (NCBI): domain Eukaryota; kingdom Metazoa; phylum Mollusca; class Bivalvia; order Unionida; family Unionidae; genus Megalonaias; species Megalonaias nervosa. The sequence goes on along the minus strand of JAECUM010082428.1, from coordinate 10,959 downwards.
CCCCCTTCCCAGACTGCAACAAAGCCATTCGCATCCGACACTATAAATAAAGTCATTGTATGACACGGACAACTCCAGGCCGACAGTATGCCAAAAGATCCCTGGTCAAGGTACTGACATGCGTTGTAGGCAGGTAGATTTTACAGTGAAGGCAATGCAGTCAATTGTAATAATTAAATACATTTCATCACAATTATTGTTTATCACATTTTACTTCTATTAATAGTCTTACAGCCCAAGGTTGATTTTCTTTTGTTTGTTATTTTTCAGTTGGTAGCCAATGGAATCCTATATATGTGTGTTAACGTGGCTGGCGTGTTTATCCACAACGTAACGGAGCGATCACAACGGAAGACGTTCGTCGTTACCAGAAACTGTATAGCTGCACGACTTGAGATTGAAGACGAAAATGAAAAACTGGTAAAACCTGATTTCTTTTATGCTTCCGACAATAAGTGACATTTCCTTATTTATCTGCCATCATCAAAAAATAATATCAGATGAGAAATAATAAAATTTGAAGCATTATAAAAGGTAATTTTTAAGCTCACTTGGCATGAGTCATGGTATGGCTCTGCTTCCAGCATACGTCGTTCATTAACTTTTTTTTTAATTGACCTCTTTGCGAGAAAACCATCAGGCCAATTTTGATCAAACTTGGTTGGAATGTTTCTCAGGAAATGGTCTACCAAATTCTGTTCTGGAGAGCTCCACTAGCAATGGTGTAACTTCCATAGCAGCCAAAATTGAACACCTGTTTTCGAATACTTTTACAGAATGGCTGAGTCAGATCAAACTTAGTTGGAATGTTTCTGTGGTATGCTGTATAAAAATTGTTTGGAGTGGTTCCCCCTGGTCGTGTTGTGGCTTGCTGGCCACCATGTGGACAAAATGTTTTGAACATTTTTTCCAGAATGGCTGAACTAGTTTGAGTCGAGAATTGTTTGTTAGGAAATGCTTTATTTAGCTGTGTTTGGGATGGCACCCTAGCAAAAATGAACTTTCCGGAGCAATCATATGGAAAACTAATTTTTAACTTGTGCTTTGGAATGGCTGAACCAATTTTGTATCAAACTGGGTTTGTATGTTGCATAGGACATGCAGTATGAAAATTGTCTGGGTCAGCTCCCTTATTAATAGTGTGGATTCCATAGCAACCATATGGAAAACCTATTTTGATTGTCTTCTCAAGAATGGGGTTGCCAATCTTGATAAAGCTTGGTAGAAATGTCTGGACATTCCCTGTCAAAGATGTGCATGGGGTGTCTCCCATAATAATGGCGTGGCTTCCTTAGAATGGCTTAGTCAGTTTCTATAAAACATAGTATGAATGTTTCTTAAGATTTCCTTTAGTAAAAGTTTGTCTTGGTTGGCTCCAATGGTAATGTTATGGCTTCCATAGTAACCATGTTTTGGTCAGCATTGGTAGGAATGATTGGTAGAAGATGCCATATCAGAATATATTCATTGTATCACCACCACCCCAAAAAAAACCCCAAAAAAGCATGGCCTCATTTGCAATCAGGTAGAAGAAATTAATTTTGTTTTCATTTGGAACTGCTTAGCCATTTTCAATAAAAATGGTAAAAGTGTTGCTAAGGATATGCTCAATAGAATATTGATTGGAGTGGCCAAGCTAGCAGTAGGGTGGCTGTCATAGCAACCATATGGAGAAACTTTTTCAGATTCTCCAGGATGACTAAGCCAATTGATCAAGCATTGTAGTATGTTGGTTAGGATGTTGTCTGTTAAAATTGTTTAAGGGGTGACTCCCAACAAAAATGTTTTGACTTCCTTAGGAAACAGTGGGAAAAACTATTTTTGGCTTCTCTGTTTCTTCCCCTGTACCATTATCACTTGGAACTCCTTACCACGTGAGTTCATGTCTCATTTCAGACAATGTGGTAATATGAGAAAGCTTGCAAGTAGCTTTCTATGGCTGGGTGATTCCTCCCAGGGTTTTCATGAGTTTTTCGTCCACCATATATACTGGCTGCCATGTATAGGCTATCATATGCAGAAAAATGGTACTAAAACCGTAAAGGAAAGAAATAGACAAAAATAATTTTCATCTTTCTCTCAAAGATTGCCAAGCTGATTTTAATTGTACTTGTTGGAGTAGTTCTTAGTAAATGCTGTACCAGAATAGTGTTCAGTGTGGTTCCCCTAGTACTGTTGTGGCTTCCTTAGCAACTGGCTGGAAAATCTTATTTTTTGACTTGTTTTAGAAGAACATCTGAACCAGTTTTGACCAGACTTGGTAGAAAAGTCTTATCATGTTCATTGGGTATGCTGAAACAGAATTGTTTGGGATGGCACCCATAAGAACTATGTGGATTCCATTGCAACCATATAGAAATCCTATTTTCAACTTCTCCTCCAGAAAAGCTGAGCCAATTTTGATCAAATTTGCTAGAATATTTCTTGTGACTTGCTCTATAAGCTTTACATATAGGATTGTTCCGCTAGCAGTGGTGCGAATTCTGTTGCATTCACATGGAAAATCAGTTTTCATCTTCTCTAGAATGAATGAATCAGTTTTGATTGAACATGTTACAAGTAATTTCTGGAACATTTTGTCAGATTTTGTTTTTTGATGGCTCCTCTAGCAGCTAAGTGACTTGCTTTGAACACTGGTGGAAAAGCTCTGTCCAGTTTCTTCTCCAGAATGACCAAATCAGTTTTTATTGGTTCTACTGGTCTTTTGGGATGGTTTATTCATCTGCTGTCCATCTGTCCATGAGCAAAAACTACTATACCAAAACTACATGGAGGATTGCCATAAAATTGACACACACCTCAATCCTATGGTTAGTTCTACATGAAAATGGTGCCGATCTGACATCCAGTGTGGCAGCCATCTTGAAAATCTTGTTATCGCTACTCCACCAAAATGGATGAGTATATCAGCATGAGGTTTTACTTAAAGACTTCTGATTATATCTAGTTGGTCCTGAGACACCTGTAGCAGGCACATGCAGTCATTTCTGTCAGTAAAATAGAAAATCTATTGACAATAACCACATGTCTTTTACAAATTAACACAAAGTGACTAACTTACTTGATTTGATATCTGCCCCACCCACTTTCCCATTCTATGCTAATTATTTTATCCTATCAGCATGTTCAGCAACTGATAACATATATTAAAGTGAAAAAGATATTTCAGATTTGTTTCCAATGTATGATTTAAGTACTCTAATGACCATTTAATAACCACATTTTGTAAAGTTTAGCTGTTGCTTTGTATCTTGTCTACTTGGATTGAATTTGAAGGCTACATTTCCAGTGTGCCATGCAGTGAAATGTTGCATTCAATCCAGATTGGTAGTTACAGTTTTTTTTAGTCCAGGGTAAAATTAAATAATCACCAATCAGAACTAATTGTAGCTTGTTCACTTCATAACACACATTATATACTTGCATGTAAACTTCATCCAAACTGATGCAAAGCATGATAAAATTTAGCACAAAAATGGCTTTTGAATGATCTTTTAAGTACTTTAATCGCAAATGGGGAACAAGTCTGGAATGTCTCCTTTTATTCTGATATGTAATCAGCGACTGAACATGCCAACAAGATGAAACAAAATTAGCACAGAATTAGCAAGGGTAAATTTCAAATCATACGAGTTATAGCCACCTTGTCAATTTGTACAAGGGGAGTTGGTGTTGTCATTAGTTCCCTTTTTCAGTGCCATAAACAAGTGCCTGTAGCCATTGCAGTTGTATTGCATCTGCAGGAAGAACAATGTGAAGGATTTGGTTGTTAGTTATCTCTACTCCTATATTCGAACTTGTTCCAGATAAGATTTTCGTTGCATGAGGAAATAGCACTATTTCTTCTGTTTTGAAGATAACACTGTGATGCCTTCCATCTCTAAGTGAAGGTATGAAATTGGCAATAAGACGTTTTTAAAGCATTCATTCATTGCATACAATGCAAAACAAATGGCATAGTTACAAAAGTGTGTTCTGCATATGATCAAATGGAGTAGTTCGATAAATCAGCCCCAAACCTGTACTGATACTGCTGGTTTTGGGGATGATCTCGCATTTTTCAGTGACAGGTACATTGACAATTATACCACAACTTAAAATATTACTCAGAAATATGTGAACAGTGTGGAAAAATATAAAGAGGTTTTAATTTTATGTGCCAATTTATGGGTGAAGCTGCAGAAATTAAAGCACATGTTAATATGATTCTATTTCTTCGCTTTTTATTAGTTTTACCTGAATAAAAAAATAGGTTGTGAAATTGAGTCTTAAAAAGTTATTTATAAGAAGTAGATTTTACATTTGTATACACAACAAGTGTCATGAAATTGATATAATTATTACTAAAAGCATATGCAATATATTAAATGATTAATTGAATGAAACATAGCACTAATAAATTGGCAAGATGAATTATGAAGATTATGTCTTCTATTCTAATCCTTTATGAACATGATATGAATGCTGATATTTGTATCTCAAAACTCTATCAGTAGATTGTTAAATTTGACAATAATGATCAAAACATTTGAAACTTTTCTATGAAGTCAAATTTTAAAATAAATTGATTTCAAATTCATTTTGATTTTGACAGATAAAAACTATGTATGTTTTGCATATCTTTTGGATAACTATTAGAAACATGCAAATAGTGGAAAATGATATGGTACAGAGGGCATATGCTGGTGATCTAAAGCAATTAACATTAAATATGACCCAATGGGAATATTTGGGAATTTAGCATTAAGCATGACCCAATGTGGATCAATGGGAATTTAACATCACATATGACCCTGTGGGAATCTATGGGAATTATACATTAAATATGACCCTGTGCCATATGGGTTCTATGGGGGATGTAACATTAAAGAGTATGTAGGTAAATAACATGATCTTATGGACCTTATTTGGATTTAACTTGGTGGAACTCAATGAGTCAACACCTGCCTTGAGTCAACACCTACTCTGACTGACCAAGACTTACCCTAATTTACAAAAACCTACACCTACATACTACAAACTACAAATAGACATTCGTTGTGGTGGGGATCAAGTAAGAGGTACATTCATGAAGAGTTTCATTTATTCACCATGAGCATTCCACCTTCACTAGACAACTTTACCCTTTACAAACCAAAGAGAGTAGAGAAGGTTTGGATAGGCAATGCTCACTCACAAATTTGCAGATTATCCGGCTTATCATGTCACAAAATACTTTCACAAACAGCCTTATTTTCTTTTAAAAAATGAACACCATCCAGAGCTTTACAAATCCACTTGCCCAAAGTCAGAGACAAGGTAAAATCTGCGTCTGTCAAATTCAAGTTGGCAAGTACTTGCCTGTGGGCAAGTTAAAAAATTTAGGTGAGAGGCAGAGTGAGTGAGAAAGCGAGAGATCATGTTCTGTTCATAGTGCTTTATGTTTTGCAAGTTTTATGCAAGTTTGTCTACATGGAATTGCAAAATTTACAGAACAGGCAAGATTAACCCCCAAAACATCAGCCAGTGTTGGTAATGACTTTAAATCTTCAGACACTCTAAGTCTTGGGAAATTCAAAAGTAATTTTTTTTATGACCTATAAGTGTTGGGATACAAAATAAAAGCAATGTTTTCATGTACTTTAAGTCTTGGGACACTGGCAACATTGTTTTCCCCACTAATTGAACAATGTATTTTCTCGATCGTAACAATATTAAAAAATAGTGACTGTGGTTGTTAAGGGACTATCATCATGAACTGTTACATAGGAATGTTATAAATTGATATATGGTTGAAAAGTCATTAAATATGTTTATTTTTCATCTGTTTCCTTATTATTTCTACCCTTTTCAAATGTGTATAATTTTATCAATGACAAGAGTTGAGCATTATTGGGTTGCTGTAGGCATTTGCAATTGTAACCTTTCCCTTTTGTCTTTAGTTATGTATTGTTTGTTTAAGCATTATTGCATTAGAATATTGTATCAATGCACCAGTAATTACATTTTTATTTTGCCTTGAAAATGTAAACACCTAACTTGTTAAAACTGTGTTCCCAGTATGACAAGAACAAACCACAACAGCGTTAGTTAAAAGCTCGCATATGGTTACAGCATGTTTACATCACGTCACTGCATGTACATTGAAGATTTTCACTTGCACTAAGTGAAGTACATCCGTTGGATTTTAATTTTAGGCACAATTGCACTAAGCTTAAATAATACCTCCAAAATATAATAAATTTCAGAAATAATGCTTTTTGAAAATAATTATAATACCTTAAACGCTCGGCTATAGTTTGCTTTGATGTAAGCAACCATTAATAAAGATCCTGTTTACTCTGCTACGGTAATCATGCTACTCAGCCGATCAAGTGTTGATATCTTAATTGATTGACAGTGACATTGACATCAATAGTTAGTCAGTTCAGTATAATTTTGGGGGCCAAATACTTTAGTACCGCTGTTATGCAAGGCATCTCATCCTGCTGAACCCACTTTAGATTTTCCAACGGTTAATTTGTGTGGTGTAATGTTGTAGAACAAACGGTTACCAGCATTACTGCCAGACAAAGTTCACATGCCAGTTTCTTGGATCCTGGTCTTCTGCCAGAAAACAAAAGACAAATCTGCCAATTATTAACAAAAGGAAACACCAAGACAATCAGCTGTCCAAAATCAAAGGTGGATAAAAAATGTGTTGAAAGTTACACATTTGTGTTATGCTAAGCTGAAACACAAAACCACAATGTAACAATGATGATCAGTTAAGCAAATATACTATATACTGGTTATGTGACTTGTATAATTAAAGATGTGTGTCATTTCATATAATTTACATCACGTTGTTGGATCGCTTATATCTCTGAAAAAAACCCAGTAACTCTTGAGTGCATGGGTCAAGTTTTTAAATAAAATTTAGAAGAATGAGATTTGGTAAAAACAATGAATAAAGCAAAAATCTGCATCTAGTATTTTTGGGAATAAACAAGAATATACAATTTGCACTGTGTAAGTATGGTCTGTACACTATATTATGGTACCACAATGGTACCGCCCAGTAAACTCTAAAGCACCCCATGAATTATTGAAGTTTTTATTTAATTTTATTTCAGAAAAATCTGAAAATATGGACATGCAAACTGATAACATAAATACAATCATAGTAATTTATAACAGTTTCTTAACATAGTAAATGAACAAGAGCTGGACACTGCTATGTGCAGTATGTTGATCTTGCCAATTTTGTCTAGATTTTTTTTTTTTTTTTTTTTTTTTATGTCTTTAAGTGTTGGGACACTGAAAATGCTATAATTTTTAAATACACATAAATCTTGGGACATTAAATTTTTTATATTTTTTTTCATGTCTCAAGACTTACAGTCATTTCGGTAGGTTTGGGGCTGATTTATCAGGCTACAAATGGAGCAAACTGAAAAGGCCTAAAAGGTTTAATTAAAATAACTGACAGCTAAGAGATAGGTGCTTGGAAGTATATTTTTTATTATCTTGTTATGGATTGATAATGGCATATGAACAAATGATAAGTATATGGCTTTCTTTAATGTGCATACTTGAATTACAACCAAGATGGCAACAACTGTAAAACGGCACCACCCTTACACCAATGGACCATCTAAAGATGAAAACACCATCAAGTTGAAATAATGTGTCATATAGGCTTTGCATCATGAATCCTATTGATACTTGGCATATGCGTATTGTTTCACCCCTAATATATATCACAGAATGACCGTCTCCAAAACTCCTTTATCATATCAGAATAAATGGGAAAAGAGAAATCACTTTTCACATTCATACAAAATATGTTGTCATACCATGTTTTAGAGCTATAATTTACTCTGATGCCACAAATCTCTATCATATAAATGGAAATTATCCTGACATAAATGTTTCAAATGTTAAGACACCCGCATTATTACAACTACATTAGCCTTTAAGACCAATGTATGCCAAGTGACTGACATTTTGTGCTTTTGTTTATAAAAGCAGTTGAATGAAAGTGTAAAATCAGAGTCCTATCACAAAGAAAAGTTTTGCCTTTACGTTTCAATTCTCCATGATATCTTTAGTTCTGGTGGTATTTTATTAAAGTGCAATTCAATGTTCCTATCAGTCCAAGACAATAGGTTATCAATTTAGATTCATTAGGCTATTTTTAGTATTTTGAAAGTTGCTGTTTCTACAAATTGAAAATTAATTTACTTTTCATATCAGTTCAAGAACTTAGATTATGTTAAAAATATTTAAATCACAGTTTGTTTGTTTACCTTTTGTCACTATAGACACCACTTAACATGAAGATCAGTAGGTTAAATGTCAAGGTCCATGTTGCTAAAAATAACTAGCCTTTAAGTTCTGCTCGATGGTGTTTTACAAAGCTAAGCTTAAGGCAATATGCTGATCGGGTTTTCTGTGCGGTACCCTCATTGATTACTTACAGCTGTTTTAATTCTGGTTTGCATGAATCACTTTATTTCCTGCTGTTGTACCTCAGCAAGTTGCACTTTTTGAACCTTTATGTTGCATGTTTTATCTTTTTAAAGAACATCGACTTAAGAAGCGAAAATTAATTGTACAGTAATTTAAATCCATTAGCTCTGAAGACAATCAAGCTTTTGAACATTACATTGAAAAGCATTATTTAAACCAATTCTCCTGAAATCTACCTTTGGAAGCCACTTTTAGTTCATTTTATTGATCATTTTGATTTTGTTTGGAGTAGGAAAAAAAATCACATTTGGATTGACTAAGTGTGCACACAATACAGTAAAACCTGTCATGAGAGACCACTGCTATGAGAGACCACTTGTTTTGAGAGACCAGGATTTCCATACACAGATTTATTGATTATATAATACTGTGACTGTTATGAGAGACCACCTGTCTTGATAGACCATTGTTTTTCGGCAGAAGGGGTGGTCTTTCAAGACAGTTTCTACTGTATCTCCAGTGCAGGGGTGGAGTTTTATGATCTTTCTGCCAGGTTACACCTGTGTTCATACGTTTGTTCTTTTCAATTCAGGAAAAATTGTTGCTCAGCGTTCTGCCCCAGCATGTTGCCATGGAGATGAAGAATGACATCACCTCACCGCATCAAGGGATGTTCCATAAGATTTACATTCAGCGTCATGACAATGTCAGGTAATGTTACCATGAGAATCTTACGAAGAAGTTGGCTGCCTTAATAATATTTGAAAAATTGGTTCCCATAGTGATTTTAAAGTTGCTTTGTGTCCAGATTTTCTTTTGGTATTTGTGATGTTATAGTCTAAAGCTGCATATTTTGCTAAATGATTTTCAGATAACGCCATAATAACAGTCATATGATGAATATACAGTATGTTAAATGTTATTATTATTGCATTTTCTAGCTACAGCTTACAAAGCACTTAAATCTTCATTCCATACGTGTGTAAGTAGGTACCAATATGTGCCATACTGTAGATGCAGTTTTAGATGACAAGGTGTCACCTGTGTACCAAATTAGCTAACGAGCCTGTAAACCATTGGTAACTATAGTGGTCTTTACTAGGCAGTAAGTTGGACATTTCCAGTGAAGAAGTGAGTGACTGGGATATAATCCTGTTGTATTTGGTTACCTGTAGGATATAGAGGTGTAAAGGGCACACAACTCTTAGTAGGAAGTATAGTAAGTGCCCTAGCGCTAAATAACATTACTTGTGTTGCTCTGATGGAAAACAACAAGCAGGCCAGTTAAATTTCCTTAAATGTGTTGAGCAAAAGAAAATAGTAATTCAAGCCAGAAGTCTTAATCTGTCAGTCAGTGAATATCAATATGAAACTTTTTAAGCTAGAACTCAGTCATATGGCATCAGTTAGTTCATCAATTGTTCAGTCATTGCTGCAGCCGTGAGTGAATGAGTTCAGTTTGGAGGTTAGTTGTGGTGTTAAGTTTAGTAGAGAGATTACCATGAATACAATTTTCAGTAGTGTAAAGTTGATATGAAGGAGATTTAATTTGTGACAAAATGTAGACATTGCATAATGCTTTGGACTATTATCTGCTAAGTGAGACAATATTTTGAACTTGTGGTGGACATTTCATGAACTGGAATGCAGTTTTGTGAGCCATTTCCCCAACACACACATGCACATACATACAGTGTTGTTGTCGGTTGTGGTTGGCTTTTAGTGACAGTTTTACTTATGTGCCTTTCCCAAATGTTGAGAGGCAGCCAACTTGGGCTGGCTTGAGTGGGTATCCAATCCTCAACCCTTGGGTTATGAGTGGAATGCTTTACCATTTGAGCTTTCACAACTCCCAAACACAAGTCATAAAAACTCCTACTCTGAAAGATAATGTAGCAATAATTTTACCTCAGATGTTACATTGCACTAATAATTGCTATCAGTTGTTACAGTGTGCTAAAACTTACTATCATATGTTACACTGTACTAAAAATTGCAATCAGATTTTACATTGTGCTTAAGATTGTCATCAGATGTTACACTGTACTTAAAATTGCCATCACATGTTATACTGTTCTAAAAATTGCCATCAGGTGTTACATTGTGCTATAAAGTATCATCAGATGTTACACTGAACTAAAAAATGCCATCAGAGATTACTGTACTAAAAATTGCCCATCAGATGTTACACTGTACTAAAAATTGCCATCAGATGTTACACTGTACTAAAATTGGCATCATATGTTACAATTGTACTAGAAATTGCCATCAGCTATTACATTTTACTAAAAAATTTCCATCAGATGTTACACTAATAAAAATTGCCTCTTCTGTTACGCTGTACTAAAAAGTCCCATCAGATGTTACGTTGTACTAAAAATTCCCGTCAGATGTTACATTGTACTAAAAATTTTCATCAGATGTTACATTGTACTAAAAATTCCAATTGCAGTCATATATATATATATATATATATATATATATATATATATATATATATATATATAATATAGAGAGAAAGAGAGA
>JAECUM010082426.1:0-13149 GCA_016617855.1 Megalonaias nervosa | reverse complement strand
ACGCAAGCGAAGTATGACCTTGATACTGACCAATCATTTTAACTTAGTGTTTACCAAGTTTCTGAACTAAGGTCAGCTAAAAATAAAATGAAGCAATCAACTACGTGATCAGATTTAATAGAACTGAACAACAAAAAAGAAACAAATCCAGTGGATTATGATAACTTGTAGTGAAATAAAATAAAATAAAATAAAAAATTAAAACTAACACACAAGCAATTTAATTACATATTCGCAACAATACATTATTGTAAATCTGGAATATCTGCATCAGTAATCATCCCATCACATATGTAACACATCTGCATGTTTAGAAGTGAAACTGCGAGTGACACACTTTTGCTGTTAAACATTTCTCTTTGTGACCTCATACTGAACTTGCATATACAGTCTGTGTTGAAACATTATGTTGTCTGAGTCAGATATTCTATTTATTCGGAATGACAGTTGCTCGTTGAATTATAATTGGTTAAAATTAAACAAATAAAGTGTACAAGTTATAGAACAGCGCAAAAAATTCCAGGGACTATTATTTTACGCGCAACAAATGAAGGTGCTTCGTATGAGTCAAAATGGATGAAATTGTTTCTGCTTCTTTCTCTCGTACATCCGTTCAAGTAAAATGTATGTGATAAACAAAATCTCAGATGGGTAGCAATTTAATACTAAATTTATGAAACTCGTTGACACAGTCATATGTCTATTATATATCAATTCATAAGATATTTACGTATTTGTTTATGAGTAAATATATAAGTATGACATCCATTTACATATATCCGTCAAACTAATAGATGGACCCCTGGATACGTATCTGACAAACCTTTTGAACTTGTTACTTATTCGATGTACTATTAAATATATGTAGAACTGTCCTTCCACCATAACTCTACCCCAGTGCGTTGCATCAAAAGTTTAACATCCCTCTGCACATTTGCGGATCACATCCAATTATTGTCAAAGATTTCATTTTCTGTCTTAAATGGGACTGGATGATATGTGCAACGTTACATAAATTATTCATTTTATATACCATTGGATACACAAGGATGGCGAAACCGAGCCAGCTGTAAGGGATAGATAAACGCTATAAATCCCTTTTCACATCTTTTAATCACCCTGATCATATTCCAAGTTTTCAAGTCTGTATCTTGAACGGTGTAAGACAAATTGTTTGACGTCATTGATGCAACGCGCATGCACAGACGGCCAATATTACATAATCGTCATCTATTCTTCGAAAAGCGCGATAATAATAATAATAATATTGTCAGGACGAGACATTTGTCTTTGCTATTGTTTTCATCGACTGTTAGATCACACTCAATGGATTTTATTTATATATTTACGTTTTGCAGTTTGAATATTTAGTATGCTGATATCAACATTAAATATACAATAGTCCAAATAATAGTAGTGAATATAGCTACCAGTACTTTGGATCAAAACAAGCTATTAATTTCCATGAAAGATTGAAATAATACCCTGCCACTGATGGTCTTTTGAGATGCATGCAACCCACAAATAAAATTGGAGATGGATTTGACAATATGGTATACTAGAACTAGGATGAGGCAGTTTTCTGTTTACTTTCTGAGTCATCTCTAATTCAGTAGCAAAGATAGGACACAATAGTCTTTCATGCTTGCAAGTAAGAAATATACATACGTTTGTGGTCATAGTTTGTCACCCCGGGGGAAACGGCACTCTAGTAGACAAAGAGAATTGGCATTGCAGTCGCCATTTTGACAAATGTTACTTTGTGGAAATGGAAAATCAGAGTTAAAATGTTCACAGAATAATGTGAATGTAGCTCTTTGAGAATTTTAGTCGACATGCATCTAATCATGCGTAATGATGATTGAACACTACTCCAGCATACCAAGGGAATCGTTTCAAACATGGTACTTTGGGGACAAAAGGACTGTTAGTGTTCATAATGTTTTCATGTTTAACATTAGTGTGGAAATATAAAAGTACGACTTCATGTTGATAAAGTGTATGAGAGCAATGGAAAAATATAATGTTAAATTTTATAGTGACTAGGGGAAATGCAATGCTAAAACTACATTTACTGATCTGAATCCGTACATATTAACCAACATGCCTTTTGACTGGCTAGCACCACTCATCTTACGTGCAAAACCTACGTTTACTAACCAACAAAAATAGGAGAGCGTACACACATCTAATATCACCCTAAAATGATACGAGTGTTTAAACATATCTACTAACCAACATACCGCTTGGCGGCCCAACACCCACTCAACTACTGACAAGTACCTCTACTTACTCTCAAAAACCAAAGGAGGAGAACGAAAGGGAATTGCCTAAAGGTGAAACCCTTATAATTGAAATTCAGTTTCCCTACTACTCCTATCAAACTATAACTTTCCATACCATCCCCTTCTAAAGAAAATTACTACGACTTACTACCCTTATAATCCCTATACCCTTACATTATGTTGACCAACAACCAAAACTATTCACCAGTATGTCGTTTGACTGACCTTAACCCCGTCATCTTCTGACAAACACCGACCCAACATCCAGTGATCTACTAACCAATACGACGTTTGACTGACCAATAACCACATTTATTAGCCAATACGCCGTTAGTCTGACCAGTACACACTCACCTACTAATCAAAACCGACAACTTTTAAACATAACGCCAGTTGTACTGACAACACCTACGACTGTTAACCAATAAGCCGTTTGGACTGACCATTATGCAATCATCTACTGAAAAACACCAACACCTACTAAACAGCATGCACTTTAGTAACCAATACATACACTTGCTAACCAAAGTGCTGTCAGATTTTTAAGCACCCTCTGATTGACTGACCAACGCCCACAGTTACTAACAAACATCCCATTTTGGCTGGCCAACACCCACTCATCTACTTTTCAGCACTGGGTAGGATGTAAAAGAAGCAGAATAAAATAGAAGTTAGCCCAGTTATAAACAAAACCAAATCCCTCCACTATCTCTTTCCTTCAATAACCTCCCAAACATCTTATAGAAAACTAGCACCACCAACCACCCACACATCATCTAAAATCATAGCAGTGAAGAAAGAAAATGTAGGAATATACACACACTATGCACACGAACATACTTATATACTATCCCGTGATGGTCTTTTTCAGCATCACCGAGAAATAAAGGAAATAGTAGCTAGGATTGAAGTGACTGCAGTTTCTGATCAGGTAGAGTGCAAAATTTAAAACAAATAATTGACGGAGTTCTCATTTAAAAAATGCTTTCCATCATATAAGCATACCAACCGTGCGTCAGGTAAAACAAATCGCACAACAGCATGGATTAGAAATACCAAGCAGTATGCGAAAAACTGACATACCTGAATTATTGATACCCATAGTTGTACTTGATCAACTTGCAGTCTTAGATAAGCCTTCACCCTATGGTAGTCAACCACCGGAAGCCAATGCAAAAGCAACATTACAACAACTGAAAAATATTGTAATATATGAATACGAAGAGGTGCAATAAAAGCTGATATACTTACTTTATTAAATTTGTTTGAGGATGAATAAACCACAGTGTTCGTATTGTATCTAGTATTGCTACTGAAGCGGAGGAGTATGTTCGTGAAAAGGCACAGCAATCACAAGTACACGAATTTAAATTTCATACTCGTAGCGGTGAATTATAAAATCAAGCGGCAATTATCTCACACACATACAAACCAGGTAAAAATGCTTGACAACTGTTAACAAATATAATTCTTGGAATCACGTCGGTCTTACAACACTGTAGCCCTCAGACGTTAAAGAATATATTGACCTTAATGCGCATTTCGGTAAAATGATGGATTTAAAAAACGAGTACACCGTGGATTCACAGAGGTGCTCGTACAATCCTGAACCGTAAAGACACCAAGGCAATTAATGATGTAACTGACAAAGCCATTGTCAAAGATTCTCGAGACGTTGGAAAAATGGAGCAAGGCATGATCAGGATAAACTATTCACCTTCATTCACAAGTCGTGGTACATATATCTCCATATCACGTGTTTTGTGGATCCAGTTACATACCAACACAATTTATGTTCCGCCATGGCCAGTGATACATGTAATGAATTTTCACAACGAATGTTTTGAATTGGCGCCCTTATCGGCGTTACAACCAGCTAGTGACAGTAAAGACCAGTCTCAAAAATACAAGCAGTACTTGGTCGAACTTAATTTTGGCAATCGAATTTCACGGCAGGTTACCAAGACCGCATTGAAGATTTTGAAACACTTAATCAAGGTATCGCCGTTAATGTGTTTACTTGGAATAACGATTTTTATCCGCTTGCACCATCCCCAAGTGGACAGCACGAACGAACCCAGATTGATTTGTTATTGGTGAGTGATCTGATTAATTCATAATTTTTACGTGTGAATAAACAATTTTGCTCAGTTGCTTATCGGCACAGCAAGCATCAGAGTAAGACGTTGCATGCATGTGTTTAGCATCCAACAGCTGATCTCTACCAGGAATTTTAATAAGGTGGGAACAGTAATAGACCAAAGCAGACAATAATTCCAAAATGCGGCAAACACTTCTCAAATTCACTGCACTACAATGAAAGAAGAAAGTTTAGTATATATTCTACGCAGACTTTGAAGGTCTCAACGTTTCAGTAGAAGATGCGTTCTAGTCCAGCGATCAAACAACACAAGACGCCCAAGAAGCTCCATGCGGGTTTTGTTATTTTGCAGTCATATGCCACAGGCAAACTTAACTGAACCGATGATACTGTGCCCAGGTCCCTAGCGCCACCAGACCTTGACCTGTTAATGAGAAACGTTTGTATGCGTACGACTACGTTAGCAATTTGGACAAGTTGTCGAAACACAATTTTGACCGATTGAAGTGTTTTACTTATCACTGTCACGTGAAGTTATATCCTCCAACGACTACGAAGAACGCAAAGTTTGATCCGCTTTTGATTGCAAAAACATGGGTTACTATCATGATTTGTATATGTGCACCGATATGTTGGTGCTCTCAGAGGTGTTTGAAAAGTTTGGTGATACTTCCATTGACGTGTGCAAGTTATATTATACGCATTACTTCGCATCACCGGTAATGTCTTCGGATGCTTTGTTGTCCGAAACCGAAATCGAGTTGAAATTGCTCACTTATATGGATCAGCATCTGTTTTTATAGCGATCACTTCGTGGCAGGATTTATATGGCGAGACATAGATACGCTTGCGCAAACAACCCAAACGTGGACCGGTATGTCACCTTTGCCTCTAACAGTTATATAATGTATCTATATACTAATAACCGCAATTGCAGGTTAATGATGTAGTCGTTACCTGTCGGTGGTTTCAGTGGACATACAAAAGCACATACAGCAACATCGACTATGGGCACTTCTTTGAAGTTGATTTAAACTACCCGAAATATTTACATGTTGTACACAACGGTTATCCATTCGCACCAGAAGCTTTGTCCGTGCCTGGCGGGTGGTTGTCCCCGTATCAGTACGCAATCCTGAATGAACCCGAACGCTAGATACAGCAAGTGTACCAAGTTTGTTCCAGTTCTCATGACCAAACACAATTATGTACTACACGTGAAAAATCTGCAGTTGTATTTACAATGAGGAATGTATGTGTCACGGATCTATCGGGTGCTTGGATTCTGACAGCTAGTATCCAACAAATAATCCACTGTTTAGTAACACCAACAAAATGGTTGTTCGTAAGTTCAAAGATGAGTGATCAGGAAAGCCGATTGTTGTTGGATTCAGCAGAAACATTAAAAAGGCTAAAGGTGTCCCACGTACGGTTGTCAAACGGTTGTCAAAAGGATCTCCGGTATGTGAAATGTCTTCGCGAAAGATGTAAATTCACACACATTGCAAATCAGATCCGGTCTTGCAAACATCGCAAAGGTATGCCGATGCACTAAAATGAGTTTGTCATCGCTTGTTACCAAGCGAATGATACTCCCCGTAGAAATAGCCATATATGCATTTGGTCATCATACAATTATGAATCAACTTACAAATTGATTTACTTCGTTTCGTTGCACACTGAAGACAACAAGAGTACGTTAAAATATATCTTTGGGGCGGTTCTGTCTTCGTTGCAACGAATTGCAATTACTCTCGCTTAAATGCTCGGCTGGGAAGGTTTGGTCCACCAGGCTAATGGTTCCAACTATGTTTGCTGTGAAATCATTTTCTGAGTAACCGGGACAGCTTTTTTGAATCTTGTTAGATTGTTTTAATCCGATTACACGCGTGAATTCATTGTTTAGTGACATTATTATGAATAATGAAAGCCGCGCTACCCATTCCGGTGACTGCTGAGGCTTCATTAACAATTCATGCGCGTGCTAATGTGCTGATAACCATTCCGCAAGCGTACGCTTAAGCGTTCCACAATAGCTTGATCACTATGTATAATTGTAACTGCGGCCAACAATATAAGTGTGCAATCGACTTTCTCAGTTAGGTAAACGATCATGTGGAAGAAATAAGAGATCAGCATGCTGAACTTCATTAGGTGTATGGACATCAAACCAAGCACGGGAAATCTACTTTGGTACTGGTAGGTGCATTTGCCACAACGTTTGTTTGGCCAACCATCCTCGAGCAGAAGAAGAACCGGGTCCAATTCGTAAAATAGCTTAACGTACCAAGGATATCAACAAAGGCACAAGAGGAACTGCAAAGACTATTAGACGCTTGGCAGCGGCGATAGGGAAAGTCAAAGCAGACGTTTAAGAAATTGGAGAATATGTTGATGTACTTGCAAAAAGGGCACGTGTACTTTAGGAAGATGTTAGAGAGGCAATCGCTAAATACCAGACTTGCTATCCAAGTGGCCAACACCGCCTGAATACAATAATAAAAGAGCTTGCCAGGCGATGTTAAAAAATCCTATATATGTCTCTCTTAACAGATTCAGCAAACGGAAAGATTACCTGCCATCAAACACTTGTTAAATACATGAAAATTGAATGGCTTGAAATGATATTTAGGGAATTTACTGGAAAGAATCAAACTACCGGTGAACATTGCAAGCATTTTATAAATTCGCATAATTTATGTATGAGCGTAAGAACTGAAGACAGTGAAAATGTATGGAGAGATTATATGGCGTGGTTTGTATTTCAACCAATGATACCCTCACAACCATCACAAGAGAAATTGCCAAAACAACAACATGAATTCCCAATAAAAAAAAAACAAAAAAACAATGTCCTTGATCGCAAGAACCAGACCCTGACCTTGAATATCTTTCAGAGCGAGAAGTTTCACAAATACAACGTACATGGTGAGCAATAGCAACAAAGCCCTACGCGAAGAGTTGTCTGTGCCTCTGCCAGTAAACATTACACGGAAAAAACGTGCGAAAACATCAGAACAAATACACATCCATAATCAGAACAAGTATGAAACAAAAAATAGGAAACGGTCTAAATTAACTTGAAAAAAGAAAAGGTTTACGAGAATAAGACCTTCTGCACCCACACCGGATGAAGAAAAACAAAACAGGTGGAATGATCAATATCCAGCACGCATGTCAACTCCATCCTCAGTAGAAGAAGAACTAGATCGGCGGACAGAGCAACTTTGAGAAGAGTACAAAAAGATAAGGAATCGACAAGGACGTGTAACACCTAAGATTTACTCAACCGAAAAATATCAAAAATCGATATAATGTTGATACCAGGAGCAACCAACGCAAGCAGATGTCATTGTTGGACTATGTGATCCTAACGACCTCACAGATCGATTGGAAATACGTATTGGGTTAATTTGTGCGGACAACAGTGCACCAGAAGGCATTAATGAGGCCACATCGATTTGTAAGCGGCTGATTTTCAAACTGAAACGTTGACGATACAACGTACATCAGAGATCGACCTAATATTTAATATAATGACAGTCGTACATAGACGTGTGAGATCTGTGCGTGTTGTTAACGCAAGAAAATTCGTTTGCAAGACATATTACGGAACTGGCCTCGGTGACGTTGTTTGTTGATTATTTACAGGCGCACCAAAAGTACTTGTGGGATTGTCTTCAGGCGGTGCATCAATTGCTAAACAAGATGAAATGCGAGATGTTGATAATCTCAGAAATGTTGCTAGGGATCGGTTGTAAATACTGGGATTTGCAAGCGTTTCAATCGATATGAAATCGATTACATCGATTAAGCACTCGAGAATCACCAAAAGCATTTCGATACCAACATTCTATTTTGTAAATATTTCCGCTTACAATTCTTGAATTTGTGAGTGTCTGCAAAATGTCTTCAGCGTTGACTTCTTTGCAAGGAAAATACAAAAATAATCATTGATGCTACAGAGCGATTTTCACTAATGATTTTTACTCGTTCATTTGTACTACTTTGATAAGCTTTAAAGTTATATATCATGTTTGTCTGTCTGTTTGTCTGTCTGTCGGTCGGTCTGTCTGTCTGTCTGTCTGTCTGTATGTATGTATGCATGAATGTATGTATGTACGTACGAAATCATATGTGTGCTCTGTTCAGTATTTAAAAGCTTGATGACAATTATTTACTTCACAAGATAACCTGATATAAGTTATCTTCCCTACAAATTACTCTCGTAAAAAGTATGAAATAATACAGCACTTTTACACTTATTTTGATGTCAGTGAGAGTTCTCTATCATACTTCCAACATGTTTCCCTTTTAAACCAATATAATCAAATTCGATGTTTATTGAACTATTGAAAGTGATTTATAACCATTCATGGTTCACTCCAACCTCCACTTACGAGCATATAACTAAGGTCTCTATTATATGCCCCATCTCCATAGCGATACAGAGAGAGAGAGAGAGAGTATGTATGTATGTATGTATGTATGCATCTATGTATGTATGTATGTATGCATCTATGTATGTATGTATGTATGTATGTATGAGCACGACTGCCCTTTTATCTCTTTTCATTCCATGTATGGTAGTATAAAAATATGTTTATTTGTATAGTGTCTGTGAACGCTCATAGTACTTTCTGGAGTGACAATATGTCTGTGTTTATGTTGGCACTAATAAAATATTATAGTTTAATAATGCATTACACAACCAAACTTTATATTTTCTGAGAGAGAGAGAGAGAGAGAGAGAGAGAGAGAGAGAGAGAGAGAGAGGGAGAGAGAGAGAACGGGTAAGGCACAAACCAGTAACTTTGGTTCGAAGTTAAAATATGAAAATCGTCATATAAACATATCTGTTGCTAAAACAACAACAAAATACATTAACAGCGTCACTGATGCTGATCATACCATTACGACTTGCCTTGTCGCCAAAATGTCCTGCTATAGTTAAATTCTCATTTCTGCTATATAGGTATTTGGTCGCCAAGATAGTGGTCGTAATGTTAATTCGTATTGTTGTCTTATTTAAGTGTATTGTGGTACTATTGGGAGAAATATTATACTACGGCTCCAGTGGGAATTCCCATAATTCGTTCATGTTGAAAGTGTGGCTTTAGGGGTATACTGGGAATACCTTGTTATTAAGTCCTTAGGTTTAATATTAATGTGGCAATAATAGAAATAATATCAAAATGGCACATTGGAAGCAAACGGAATGTTCATGTTTAAAACGTCCAAAAGTTTAACATTAACGTCACCCTGTGGCTTTAAGACAAAGTTAACTTTGAGGGTATAAAATATTATAAAATTGACATTATGATTAAAAGTGGAATGGTAAGGTTCAAAATTAAGGCGGCACTTGCCATTGTCGCTATAAACTTTCTTTGGTGAAGATACAAGCATGATCCTATTAACCAACAAGCCGTGTCATTGATCAGCACCCACTCATTTACTGACCAACATTGGCACCTACTAACCCAACTGCGTTTGCACCGACCACCACTTGCGCATACTAAGCAGCACATTATTTGGACGGAACAATATTACCTATTTATCTACTGACCAATACAAAGAAACTGTTAGCCAACACATAATCGGACGTAAGAGCATCAACAAATCTACCATCAACATGACATTTTGGACTGACTAACACTTACTGTTACTAAACAATATGCCATTTGCATTGACCAACACACAGTAATCTACTGAGCAACACATGTCACTACTATCCAACTAGTCGTGTTGACTGACCATCACAAATTCATCTACTTATTAACACTGGGTGGGAATCAAACATGTAGGTTATGAAATATAAGTTAAACCCGTTGTAAACAAAATTGTAATCCCTTACCATCCCTATACCCTATACCATCCCTGCCATTCCCATGTAATCAAACTTTTTGCCACCTACCATCATTATAACT
Source organism: Megalonaias nervosa (assembly GCA_016617855.1). Taxonomy (NCBI): domain Eukaryota; kingdom Metazoa; phylum Mollusca; class Bivalvia; order Unionida; family Unionidae; genus Megalonaias; species Megalonaias nervosa. The sequence continues at coordinate 2,836 of JAECUM010082426.1, read as the reverse complement.
CATACTACCCTAGAAGTGAAGTGAAAGAAGAAGAAAGGTAGGAGCATGTACACACTATTCACCCAAACTTACTTATATCCCATCAACCATGGAGCGTAAGGGCAGAACTCGTTAGTACACACAAACATATTTATATAATTCCATAAATGGAGGTCTTTTTCCTAGCGGCATATATGCACTACATTTCTTCACTGTATGACTTCTTCATTTGTTCAAGGCGCAACGGTCCTTTTAGAAAAGCCACACGGTACTACTCACCATTGCAGAATCAAAGAAAACAAATACTTTTATTCTATGTGTTTTTGTCTTTGAATATCTTATCAATACTATGATAAACAGAAATCAAGACATATATACACTTACGTATTTTGCTATATTCTATTGAATAAGAATCACAAACGTTCATTTTTGTTTTCTTTTTCCTAGCGGCATATATGCATTGCATTTCTTCACTGGAATGGCTTCTTCAGCTGTTTATTCCCCTTGTTTTGCTTTGCATTCCACCGCTAGACTGGATCCTTGTTATTCTTCTGCTTCTAAAACCTCCTCCTTTTAACTGTCCTGGATATTCTGAAGACTAATGTCATTCTTCTCTACAATGTTAACAGGAATTTTTGGTTTTATCTTGATACCAGGCTTCACAAGTCTTTTTGAGGCTCCTATCTCTGATGACCATAACATAAGTGTATTATCGAATGACTCTGTGAATCTTTTACCGGAAGATTGTTCTTATATGACTCCCCCATACGCTAATAGGAAAACTTGTTATCTATATCCTTTTACGTAGTCGTGAGAGAGAGAGAGAGAGAGAGAGAGAGAGAGAGAGAGAGAGAGAGAGAGAGAGAGAGATCTTAGGCAAATCAATGTTGATGAGTCTGCCGTCATGAAAAGACGATATCATTCCAAACATTAACCACAAACAAAGCGACGACGTACCATGTTAGCTTATACTATGAGGGAAATATATGAAAGACATCAGGTAACCCCTGAGGAATTTATTCCAATTCAATCCACATTACATAAATTGACTTCAGTCTAAATGGTGAAAATGAAAGAAAATAGGTCCCACAATTCCACCAGAAAAAGCGGCTACATTTTGTTACGGTCTGTTACGACTCTAGCTCTTAAACTGTGCAACAAAAGGAAGTGAATCCAGCCATTTAAGTGAAATCAACAGACAATTTATTTCTCTTAAAACGAAAGTGAATCAAATTCCAAATATCGGATATGTCCTATCACAGGTCCAGCAGTGGACCTAGTTCTTGCAATTACCAGGACATATATAGAATACTCTTAATGAATTCAAATAGTCATGAATGGCATGATGTAGCACAACGATGTAATCCAGAACGTCTTTGAATGAGTTCGCAATAATCCAAAGTAGTTCGTTAGTCCAAAAGTCAATGAACACTTTAATAATTCCAAAGAATATTTTAAATAACTAACTGCTCTGGATTCATATCTGATGTCAACCGAACAACTGCAAACTCTGATATTGATTCCCACATTGTTTATGAAGTCATTATTTATCCACATTTTAACTTGACTTCGATTGTAAACAAGACTGGGACTAGAATGTTCCGAACTGAAATGTATGCATTCTTTTTACAACTCAATCATCGTCAAAGTTAGCTATGTAAACATTTTGTTTACATTACCTAAAGTACAATTTGCATTCATGGACAAAATGTACACAATTAAATATACATAATACGGACCCATGGAGTCTTGCTTGAGTTGATTGCCTATTTTATCGGCAGAAAATATTTAAATTGTAAATGCACTGCTAAAACGACTCTCAACAGATGATTTGTTTGCATCCACTGTTATAGTAATAACGAGATTCAAATCAATAATTTTCCAAGCATTTCATTTTTTAAAAGAATCTGAGTCGATTAGCCAGGTGAAGAGAAAGTTAAATGAGACGGAAATTTAGTTTTGATTGCAATATTTGTGAATTATTGAAAACAGTGATTTTCTCAAATTGTACATTTTCCACATTTCAACGTAAATCATTTGAAATGGAAACCTTTTATTGACGAGTTTAAACGATACTTATTCGTGTTTGACCATGTTTTGCGTACTTACCCATTTCAGATCCCTTACTGATGACAAAGGTTTGTTTTCTGCCAAACATAAGACCGCTATCTCTACCCCCTCCCCAGTACCTCATAGGAAAACAAATCTGGGTTGTACAATCTGTTGTCAACTTGGTAAACTTGTCCCAGTGAACATACCACAATTTCAAAGATTTATCAGTGATTGGGTAGATCGCACTATATTGCTAACTTGGTCGAACTAAAAGTGTTTTGCAAGACTTTAAAATTTTTTTTGATCTATCTACGTTTCTCAGTTGCGATCGCAATCGCGATGGAGGTCAACTATGCGTTCATGAGCGAAGGCTTCACGAAAATCATGCTTTGAAAATCGATGCACCACTTCAATAAACACGTGACTTGATTACGTCGGTTCAAAATGGAACCAGCTTTGAAGTATATTTTGACTCTCACTAATAACGAATTAAGGCTGAAGTGCTAAATCATGTAATACCGATTGATAGAGATATCTTTCATTGTTCGAGGAAGAAAATCAATATCAGCATAACTTGCCAAGGAAATGATTATAAAAAAGAATTTTAACATCTAATATAGCAATAGTAGTATAATGTGTCACTATGGCGTAAAATATGTGATACTGACGTAAATGGTAGTTACTATTACGGTCGCCATCTTGAAACTGTGACACTGTCGTCAAAAATGACCTGGAGAGAGAGAGAGAGAGAGAGAGAGAGAGAGAGAGAGAGAGAGAGAGAGAGAGAGAGAGAGAGAACTCCTTT
>JAECUM010082422.1:0-10748 GCA_016617855.1 Megalonaias nervosa | reverse complement strand
TATATATATATATATATATATATATATAAACTTCATTTTTAAAAGAGTCAAGGCCGAACTTTTACTGAACAATATTTATGCTGAACATTGACTTTCTGAATAGCGAATAATAAACTTTGGAAGCGGATTGTTTTCTTCTCTTTGACTTCCTGTGAGAATAAAAGGTGCATAAACTATATAGAAGCAGACAGATGGGATCGGGCCACAGGTTCTCACAACTTGCCAACAGCCTCTATGTCCAGGGGAAAGACAGTTAACTCCCATTTCCTCGGCATGATAGAACGAATAGTGTTATTAAGATGCCTTTAACACCAACACCGAAAACTTATCGTGGACAAGGTTTTAGCAACAAAAAGGAATTTAAAAATGCAAGCGATTCGGTTTATTTTACTAAATGCATCATTCTGTTCAGCAACAAGCAGTCTGTAATTGAATAGTCCTTGGTAAACGCATACATAAAAAGGTAGTAGCAATGTAAATACAATTTTGATGATTGCCCTACTTTATATTCTACCGATATCTGGAGAACATGCTATCATTAATCGTTAAAATTGTGCTTGACGATGATGGATAAACGACATTTACTGTTTGCACAAAAATTTCCATAACATTTGAGGAGTAGAATCTGCAACATGTAAGAGATGAAATAATTATTTACAATCATGTACAGCCTTTCTTGTTGGATTGTGCCGTGCTATATATACCTGAACGTCGCTATAAAAAGGTCTTTCCGTTTCGTCTTCATGTACTGTGGGCTTTTGGCTTCAACGATGTCTCCATTTGCAAATAATTTAGCCAATGCAAACAAACAACATAAAGTTTGATGTTTGATATGGGCAATGTTCCAAACAATCTTTACTCGTGTCGTTATGCTTATCGTCTTCTATTCGCTCTGCTTGTCATGTAGATCCATATCCTTCGCTTTTGCTTGAGATCCTGATGAGTTTATCATTTTTGGATGAATTCATTATAAAATAATTATTATGTTTAGAACTGATTCTATATCCTGCTGTTTTTAATCATATCTTGTTTATGTCATGCTCTTTGTGCATTTTCTTGGAAATCCTGCTTGGCTTTATCATAAGTTGAGAGATCGGTCAAAGTCAGTCACACATAAAACTTGTTTTCTTGCAGTTACACCCATTACTTCAACGGTAACAGTCACTTGTGACCTTTCTGTGCTCTTTCTCCTCTAAATATGCCGAGATATTAAAAAGGTACTCCAAAGAACATCGCAGATTGTATTGACTGAAGTGCATAATAAATGTAAAGCTTATTACAAATTTGTTGAATTGTGCCGTTTTGACTGCCACACTTATTGTCCTTGATATAAGTGTGTGGTGATGGTTGTTTAGATAGGAATGTTAAAATGAGTTTTGTATGTATTTGTCATGGGTGATTAGTAAGGAGAATTAGTTATTTATATCTTAAAATGAACGGGGTAGGATTCTTCAAACGCACCACTCGGCGTACGTAAAAATGCGCAAAATACTTTAATACAAAGTCTGCAGAAAACAAAAGGCATTAACATTTATTTTAGAAGACAGAACCTGCACAAGTAATTTGTTTTAATTTTCAGCGACCACATTTCTCTACTGCTGAAAGAAAACGCACCAAGGGTAAGAAAACTTAGGCAACTATTTCTAAAATTAGGAATGCAAAGTGGAATGGAACAAAATTAACCGACATCATTGTCATGCATTTTGATACCTTCAGGCTTTTATGCTATCAAACTTCTTACGTCACTGCAGAAAAATCACAAGTTCTTTCCAAACAAATTGTTTTTACAGAAATCCATTTACGTCATGATATAAATAAGCAAATGATAAAATGATTATACTAAGAATTCCGAGGTTATTCTACAAATGCAAAGTAGTGATGTCCAGACTAATCAAACATTAAACTTACTGGTTTATTATTTCGATTGATATATTTTATTTTCTTAATTTGGTAGTTTGGTCAGACACGTGTAACTAATATCTGGCGGCGATGGGTTTTCTGATAATGTTACTTGGAGAAGAGGGGAGGGGGAAGGGGGAAAACATTGACGCATGAATGTTGATGATGATATACCGGGCTCTGCGAAATCACTTATTTTTAAAAAAAAAAAAACTTGAGATCATACACCGCTTGTTGAGTGCAATCTTTGAGCATCTAAGAGACAGAGAATCAAAACAAGTATGATACCAAATTTGGTTGAAATCCAATAATGATTAAAGGGATTATTGTGCGAAGACGAAATTACTTATTTCTTTAATGTCCACATTTCAAAGACTCGCCTATCACAATTAGTATCCTTTTCGATTACATTTGCAGTGGTTCATTTTTATATGCCTCAATGAAATACCAATGCCATGAGCAATTCTAAATATGCAGACTGACCGCCCTGATAGTTAAGAGAACTTTTGCGAGGTTTTCAGTGATATAAACAAACTTGTAAGTAAATTTGTATTAACGGAACATTTAAAAATGGGTATGCTCAAGTTAACCGTATACCAGTCTAATTCAACTATGAGTTACTGGGACATTCATTTAATAGCCATAGGTCGTGTTGCCTCAATTGAGATTTGCTGCGCAATAATAATGAAACGACGGAATATATCAGAATGAATAACACTATGATACGTTTATAGAGAGCAATTTAGGATATGTAAAATAAGCAAGTGCGTTTCTATGGTTATATAACCTAATTTACATACAAATTAAGTATATGATATGATTCCTGAGCCTGCATGTTAAAAACTGACTCTGAAACACTTAGGTCTTGCGAAAATCATTGTATATAAGGTTTTTTATGTGACAGGCATACCAATTTCATCCCTATATCTAACTACTTATGACCGACCTCACATTCATTTTATCTATACTTACAATAAAGTAAAGCAGACTTAACAACAAAAACACATTGCACATCCAGTGTTTGAAACTAAAAATCGGTTCAGATTAAATGCGTGGCTGCTAATAGCTAATGATATGGTGGTGGTGGTGGGGGGGTTGATGCAAAAACAAGCTGTGTAATGAAACTACTGATAAAATAATTACTTTCAACTGTCTTCTATTTTAAGACTGCTGGTTAAAATTTTGCTCAAAGACAAGGAAAGACCACAGGAAGAACCACCTACCCACGGGAAGCTATTGGCAAGCCTTAACACATACCCACGTTAATGAGATGTGTGAGTCATCTGTAAAGGCGAGCACTTTAGACCGCTCGGCCACCCAGGTACACACACACAGACACACACACACACACACAGAGAATTGTAATTGTGTTTGATATTTCTTTCCTAATGAAGAATTCAACTCTTTTTCTTAAGAACTCTTGACGCAGTAGTTGGGAAAATGCTAAATATCTAACAATCAGGTAGATGAAGGTCCTAATTTTCAACGTCCACAGTAGGTCTTTTAAATGATAAGGAAGAGATTAAATTTGTCTAATGCTGTTAATATAGATCGCTAGAGCACTCACTGACATCTGGATTAGGTTTTCACAAGCTAACATTTCAAGGTGTAAACAAGCAGGTATGATAAAAACAAGAGGTATAATTATGACTGATACGCACTTGCAAAGAGTTGGGGAGACATTGTAACGGCTTTGTTTATCTGAAGACTGCATGAGTCTACTTACCATGGAGATAACTGGTGTACTGATGTGGGCGATTGCAGACGAAGTCATGTAATTGGTCTAAACATTTCAAACTGAACACAGAATAAGACAAATCACATAGTAAAATAAGCACAAGACGATTAAATTCCATATCAGCTATTGATATAGTACAGTAGTGGTACAAATACATCAGTCATCTAGAGTTGTCCAATTATAGGCTCGCTGGTCAATTTTTGTGGCCCTCGCTCATACAAAAATTAAATCCTTTAATTACAGTCAAATTACTATAATTTATATGGCCCACGAACCTTTACATCTTCGGTCCATGTGGTCCACGGTGTTGAAGATGTTGTACCACCCTGGTCTAGACGAATGCAAATAAATTGTTCAAAAGTAACTAGTTCGAAAGTTATCATATTAATAGAAAAGGAGGGTGGGGTGCAGTATGGAGTATTTGACTTCATATGGGGGCAAATGAGAAATGCAAAGCAATTTAAAAATCGTCCATATGATGAACGTGTTGTATATGTATAGGAGACAACCATACGCGTACTTATCATCATTCACACCTACTGAAAAACACCTACACCTACTAAACCATATGCCGTTTAACTGACCAGCACCCATGGATCTATTGATCTGCACCTACGCCTACTAATCAACGAAAGGTGTAGGAGTGCATATACACAAACATCTAAAAATGTAGGGAGCTACATACATTATTCATATGTAGTTCAGTCAGTTCCAACCAAGCGCTAGATTACACAGTTCTGTAAATCTAACCACAGTGCAGTAAAAAATGCAATCAGGTGAATATATGGCTTTCAGATTTGTTTATTAAAGCGCATACATGTTCACTCTTCTTGAAGTAATGTAAGCATTGGCCATATTTCTGACCACCAACATGTCCACAGCTTGGTGAACAAGTAAGAACACTGGACCTTCCTCACTCTGGGATCAAGTCTAACGTCACTTGATTGCAATTTTGTACTGCACTGTGTTAACTAATTTAATGTCAAGTTAATTTTCAGCAGACGTTGTTTTTCCTTGTTTTTCAAATTTAAAACATTTATTGTCAAAATTTTTACATTTATTTCAAATTTAAATGGTGTGACTCAGGTTCTGATTTGTGATGGCCTGTGAGCATGATCGCAACCAAGTGTGTTGACGGTTTTTTTTTTTTTATAGCAAACCCAGTTCTTGATATAACTGAAGGACACATTGAATGATTTGAATTCAGCACGTCTTGAGGATTTTTGTTCTTAGAAATTGTAATTATGAATTAATATCGTTACAGCATCCTCGATGTGTTCAGTGATTTTTAGTCCATGACATTGAAATCAAGGTCAAATGTCATGAAAAGATTATCTACTGCACAAGAGCTTTTGAACATAAACATATAACAAATTATTTTCGCATATGAGCAATCAGAACTTATACAAGGGTGAAAGAAACGGATATATCATGAATTCCTATACAATCATTTCGGGCAGTAGAGCGCTCTTCGATGGGCTCATGCCTTCATCTCCCTTTTCAATTGGCATTTCTGCTATAACAATGACGATTAAGCCCGAAAAATAATGGATTCGGATTGAGAAGGAAAGTAAGGAAGATAAAGTTTAGGTAGACAAATAAGAAACCACACGAACCTCTAATATCCTATCTGCATCTAAAGAGACTGTGCAAAATATTTTAATTTTACATTCTTACCTGACTGGTCTGGATCAGGCTGGTGTAATGTCATGACTTCGCGAAGGCAGTTGCAATCACTAATGTTCATTTGTGGGTGTTTAGTATATAATTTATTTATGTATCTAGTAATTTAGTATGTACAAATAATGACAATTTATACACGATGTGTTGTCTACAAAAATTGCAGTATCATTTAGAAAAGAATTTAAATCTCGAGTCTCAACCTATTTCCTCATGCACTGACAAACCGACCATTATCCCTACATTCCATCTCAATCAATAATTTTTAGCGCAGTTCAGAAGTAATGGATGGTGTGTGAATTGAAATCACATAGCCAGACAGACAGATAGACAGATAGTTAATATGCACGTAGAAAGTTTGTTCTTGTTCTTTTTATTTTAATCATTCATGCAAAGGTGCTTTGTACATGTTAGGAGTGAAAGCCTAGGTTTGTAATGATCACAGGTCAACTCACACGCTTTTTTGTAATCTTCATCCAAGTCATGCACGCATTTTCAATTTAGGTCGGTTCTTTGTAATACAAAACATCTACATAAACAAATACTGTACAGGTACATAATAAATCAAAATGAATACAATGACTTCGGGGCAAATGATAACGAATAGTGCATGTCATGCCCAGTTCCTGGGCTATATTAGTTCCAATGGGTATCATTGTTGCTCTTCGTGTTGTTATGCATATTTAATTTATATCGAGTGCTTGACCTTTGTTCGTTATTGAGGGTAGAATTTTGGCCTACCTGAATTTTGACCTGTTTTTTATTTAAAGATATTTGCTGAAAATTGTAGTTCATGGCCTGTCCTTGTTTACCCCAGTTTGGTATTTTCTGGAAGCGACATTGTTGACAATTTGAAATTATCCATTGTTGTTTTAGAAGATGCTATTGCGACATAGGTCATGTGGGTATGCATATAAGGGTTTGTGGGTAAACTATTATTCATTCCTATTTTAATATTAGTCTGTGAAATCACTTTTAGTTGCGTTCAGGTATAATTTGTGAGTGATTATTTATTTAAATTATTCATTGGAAAAACAAAGTGCCCATTGACCTTTCGACTAAAACACTGTTTTAGGATTATTAAGGACTCATTCAAAGACATTCTGGATTATATGATTGTGGTACATGAAGACTATTGGAACATCAACTCATTCAAGACTGTCGATACATTAGCACATTCAAGACTATTGGAATTCATTTGGAATATTCTACAGTTTTGGACTTGCAATAGAACATTTAGGATTATTTAGAATATAATTCACAATACTATAAGTTCCTTTTAAAATTTCACTTTGCATTCTAGGGAAATAAATTGTTTCTTGAATGTTACAAAATTTGTTGGTTTTTCTTCTTTCTTTTACATAGTTTGAGACCACAGAGTCGTCAGGCCCGGCCCAAGGATGTGCGGGGCCCAAGGCAGCGTGCGGGGCCCAAGGCAGCAAGCGATGAGCACGGGGCCACAAGCAAAAAAACTGCATTGCGGAGTAGCGCGGGGCCCAAGGCGGTTGCCTCGTTCGCCTTGCCCTAGGGCCGGGCCTGAGAGTCGTAACAGTGTACAATCTAAGTATCACCGTATGTCAATCAAATCCTAGCACGTGCAGATATATATGGACCGCCCACTGGTAATATTGCTGCCAAAGGTGTATCATTCGACAATTGCAATCGAAACTTGTCAGACAATGAAGACTGAATGAAGTTCGTCTCCAAGTCGAATGCCACTAGTATATACAAATTCAAATCGAAATAACTTCAGCATTATCCGACCATTTTTCATTATATTTTCAGAACCCGTCAAAATATTAACACTGATCCATTTGGGGGTAATTGTTCATGTAAAATTTTATAAAATGTACATTGCGAAAAGACAAAAGAGGGAGTACATCAAGCAAGTGGACATTTCAGAAGAACGTGCCCAAAGTTTCAGTGAGATAAGGAAATTGGTTCATACATGGCAGCAATTAGGTTTGAAGAACACACCGCTAATTGAAATTTAAAAATGTCATATTTGTACCGACTGCTCATGAGAGCAAGTGGCTTACAACTCTTATAATTGACGAGAAGGACAGAGATTTTGACGAAGTTGTAGAAGGCAACACATTAAATAAAATTGGTGCTCTAATGAAGCAATTACGCCTTTGAGGGGTTTAAAAAATCTGGAAACAAAGCAAAATAGTGTTTATCACTTAAAAATGCAGACATTAAAAACAAAGAAAATTTACCTGCACAACTTCCTTTCAATGCACAACTCTAGAAGGATTTTGGTGAGATGCATCGGTATATTTGGTCTTCGGGTTGAGAAGATGATATATTCATGCAAATTACAGCAAGTATACAATAATTGGATCTTACAGAAGTCCTTTAGAACAGCGGAAAAAGTCATTTAACTTCTGAAGAGTTTTCAAACCGTTTGAACGACTTTAAATCTGGACCTTAAGCATATGTTAAAAAACGCGTGGTGTGTCTAACAAATGCCAAGGCACAAATTGTGATGGTAAACCATTATTTTAGAGTTTAAAAAGTAGACTGTGCTCAGAGCAGGCACCCATTGATGTGACTAGTAAACATACATGCTTGCCAGTATGTTTGTCCAATCGGATTACGGGTATAGCATGAAGAAGTGCAAATTAATCATATTATTGATAACTTTTGTTTTGTTCTTTTATTATGAAAGTATACGAGATAAGAAGAGAAAACCTATATATGCCATGGAAGTAGATGACAACTTATATTTAAGATCGAAACGTTGCTTTTGCTAAAAAGTATCTGTTTCACATCGATTTAAATAATTTGAGTAGTTTTGCCATTTTGCAATTATAAATGGTATTGATGTAATTGTGAGAGGAACATTTACAAGATAGTATTATTTTGTTATAACCTTTTTGCTCATTTGGAACTTCCCAAAATGGTGATGCCGGTAGATAGGCAAAATATCGTTCTATAAATGATTTGCAGGTGGACACGATTCATGCTGGACAAAAGCAGATATATGCATGTGGCGTAACATATGTAAAGAACAGCGCTGTAAACATGTTGGAACCGGGCAAGAAAAAACGACACCCCACCCCCACCCCCAATACTGTAAAATCCGAGCGCGCTCAAAGAGTACTCTCTGAGTGATATCAGGGCCGACTTGGGTAAAGTTAACAGATGTAATTCTCAGTCATATCTTATAATTTTGAGGTGGCTTCATAGTTTAAAAGATATCGGTAAATCCTCGAAAGATGACCCAGACTCTGGAAGACCGCCCTAACTTTACGTGGCTGAGTGCATATGTCAGGACAGGCTGTCATTTACTGGCAATGAATGTGATTTCTGCTGACTAATCACTATATGGAAATATATTATGGCATACTTATCACAGAATACAATACAAGCAATATGTTTGAGGACATGCTGGAGTACAATAACACTGCTTGATTTTTTTATTTGAAAATTTTTTCATATCAATACATGTGACGTGCATGTTATTAGAATTTTGAACTTATTAATGAATACAATGAAAGCAAGATGTGTGAATATAAGAACTATTTTTAGTGCATAGTTATTGCTCTGAATGAGTTCACTGATCACCACATTTGGTGATTTTTTTTCCCCTTAATATATGTTCTTTTATAAACTGACTTATTATAAATCACGTAAATTCAAATGAAATGTCTGCATGTATGTTTTAATGCACACTAGTGAATATAACACAAATAATTGCTTGATGTACAGATACAACATATTAGTTTCAATTGGAAATAAAGTAACACATTATTGGGAAAAAAGAAATAACACAACAAATGAAAGATAATTTAGTCATTGGATTTAATTGATTGAAAACACGTTGAGGCTTACTTCTCACTTCTAATTTTAGAACAGTTTGTATAAGCAATTACAAACAAGATTTTTCATTTAATTATACTTACTCTTTTGCACAAGCGAAGTAAGGGAAATTAACTTTGTTAGTCTTATTGAATACATCCACCTGTGCAGATTACATCCCTTGAGGCCACGTATAGGAAATCTGAAATGTGGAGAAAGTATAACAAATAAAATGAAACTGGAAAATTAGTAAATAGAAAAGTACGCGAGTGAAATATTTCATGAAATACGCAACCAGTCAAATTGAAAGATTTATCACATCTTTCACATTTATTACTGGATAAAATTTTCAACGCTTGTGCTAAGAAAGAGCCAACCATTCTGTTAAACTGATTTGCCTGTATAGCATATTATTCAAAACTTTGTTTCGCAAGAAAAGTAGGTCATTACATCCACACTTTGCCTTGCATCGGAATGAGAATGCATCCAAGATACAGTGTGTGCGAAAATGAGTTACATGCAGTAAAGAGTGTCTGACGTACTTTGCCATACCAATAATGATTATGATCGCTTGTGTGTGTGTGTGTGTGCGAGAGAGAGAGAGAGAGAGAGAGAGAGAGAGAGAGAGAGAGAGAGAGATCGATCATGAAGCAGCTGTCCCGAATTTTTGTGCCGTTTTGCACGATATATGTGCTTGTTGTCTGTCTTCGTCTGCGTTATTGTGTTCATCATGCATTGGCTGTTCTATTCGAATGTGTTTCTTCATCTTTTTGTTTTGGAAACGAGAAAAATTAAACTTTTTCTCAGCTGTCTTGCTCCACTGCTACATCTTCCTTTGTTGTTGAACAAACCGCCATCACGTGATACTCGCCAGTCCACCCGTTTATGCTATGATGGAGCCTCATTAATTGCTTTAAATGACCACTCCTTGGCTCTCCACACTACATTGTGCACTAGACTAAACGACCTGGGACTAAATTCATCATTCTTTAAATGTAAACGGAAGCGAAAAAAGAAGTGTTGTTTCAAAGCTGGCCAGCATAGAACAAGAAGAAGAATTCCAGTTATCTCCCTTTCGCCCTTTCCGGCACAGAAATTTAAAAATTCGGCCGTTAATTTAGATAAGCTTATTCAAATCCCTATTAAATCGTCAACCTTTGTGTCAACTATCCAAGAGATACCACTGCACATCGCATTATTCAATGCCCAATCAGTAGGACCACCGGAAAAGCGAACAGAAATAGTTAATTTTATCAACGATCAGAATATCGACGTCTTTTTCCTGACAGAAACATGGCTAAAAACATCAGGCGATGAACCCAAGTGCGCGGATCTAACACCCACCGGTTACTCCATCAATTCTGTCATCGCAAAGAACTCCATGATTAACCGTCTTAACCACACTACAACCTTCAATTTCTACCACACATCGTTTGAACTAGTCCAAACCACACTCACACTGGAACAAAGGTCAGTCCATTTTTTCTGCCTCTACCGCCCTCCTCCTAGTAGAAAAAACAAGCTGACTGAATCTCTCTTTTTGGAGCAGTTTCCGAATCTCTTGGAGTATGGAAATTCGATAGGTGGCAACCTGATTGTTCTTGGAGATTTCAACTTTCACTTTGAC
>JAECUM010082409.1:0-20296 GCA_016617855.1 Megalonaias nervosa | reverse complement strand
AAGCTAATGGAGGTCATCACCTTGATGGAAAGAGTGCAATACGTCCAGTGTCGGGTGGAAAAATTGGAGTGCTATCCCAACAACACACACCCGAACATCGAACTAGGGAAATCACTTAGAATTGTTGAACACGTCGTTAGAGAAGTGATATTTGAAGAAATAGTCCGAATCAAGGTGGCATGGGCGGAGGAGAGAAGGATCAAGGGGCGTGAGAAGAAAGAACAGGACTTCCATACCAACTGGATGAAAATCCATTACACATTCTGCTAGAGGGGCCAACCAGACTTGATCGCGGAGGAGGAGAACTGGGAGAAAGGGGCCGATGAGAGTAAATTTAGGCCCGTATGCTCAACCAAAACATTTTGGATGAAAAGTGAAAACAAATGGAGGCAAAATGTGGGGCCTGAGGTGTGATAGCAGAAACTCAGATGCTCACATGTATTCGTGTTTTGTATGTCTTTGACGTTCCCCACCAAAATTCAAACTAAACGCCTAATTACTCTTTATTTTGTGTTTGTATGTGTAAAGTTTTAGTAGTGTGTCTTTAATTACTTCCTTCTTCTGTGTGTCATAGTATGGTTGTATGTTTGTGTGAAGGTATATGTATAAACGCTTCTATCATTTTTGTTGGTTTGTAAGGGCGTGTGTTTGGAGAATTATCATAGGACAGGTACTGGATATTATATGTGTTTATTTGGATAGTATAGGGGGTGTGATATATTGTAAATGTGTAGGTTGGATGACAGATACAAGGTTTTAACATTGCCATTCCCGTTTGACCGCATGGACACTTTATCCTATAATACCATCCCATGTTAAACATATGGACCATTCTAACATAGGTTATTTTATTGACCCCCGAGCTGTCCATCCATGTAAGTCTATAAGCTAATGTTAGACCCCGTATGACTCCCAAAAGGCTCGTACGACTACTGATATTTCCTCCCAGTGTTTAAAAGCCTTTAATGGACCAAATGAAGTATAGAAGTTGTGTAAAATGTTCTGTTTGAAGAGTAACAATCTATTCTACAATTCAAAGATCGGTGAACTTAAAGCTTTTTCTTTGTCGGAGAAAAATACCACCAACAAGAGAATACATTGTCACGAACATGAAGGTCATATTGTTGTCAAAAAATGTTGAGTATTTCTGTGCATATTTTTATTTCTCAGATGAAGGCAACGAAATTCCCCTTAACCATAAATCTCATTATTACATCCATATGTAACTGAAACATGTATTATAACATATTAAGGCACGGAATGCAGTTAGTACCAAGTCAACTTTATTATATCGCACCGTCCTGTTTGAACTTCAAACCGGACATATTATTATTATTATTATTATTTTTATTATTATTATTATTATTACTACTATTATTGTTCAGTTGTTGTTGTCGTTATCATTACTATTAGTTGACAAGAGGTCATTCGAAAATATATTTTAGTATCGATTAGTGGGGAAGGTTTGTAAACAAGTTGACGCGGAGTGTTTTGTATGGTGAGAGCCCAAAGGAAGATGCCTCCAAAAACTCTTGCATTTTAATTGATTCAAGGCATATTTTCAACCATCTAACTGTAAAGAAAACTTATTCTAGAAGCGTTATGATTGTTTTACAACGATCTGCCAATGGTTGTTGTTTCAATCACTGATGCAATATTCACTAAATATCCATTGCCCTTTTGCCACTTTAGGCGACAAATTGTTTGTAATTGCTATTGGATGCATCTTACAGTATGTCTTGAGGAAGCTTATTACAATCAGAACATATCAGTCTTTTCCGTCAAATCGAATAAGAAGCCACGATTGTAATTTGCCATGACTGTAAACTATAATCGAAACTACGTTCGTTGATGTAGAACAATATAACGGCAACTTCGCAGTGAGTTTTACAGAGCATCTTCATAGAACAATAGTTTACATTCGAAACTTCTCGATTAATATCATGCTGAAATCAATCTGGCAAATGGCAGACTGGTTTCTTTTGTGCGAAGGCAATTCCGGCGAACAAAATGTATATTGTTCTGTAAAATACTATGCTGACATACAACAGAACTATAAGTAAAATTTTCCATCACGATGCATTAAATGTGACATTCACACTGGTTTTCCACTGTAATGTTTCAAGTTTCTGGCACCTTTCTTCCTCAATGAGAGTACTTGCTCATATAGACCTGAAACTGAAGTCACCTATTGTGTACGTCAATAATTCTTTCTAATTATATATCCTGTGAAACTGCTTGGTAGATTTTGATATTATTGTTTCGCAAAGTTCTTCAGATGATCTTTGCCCGACATCCAAAAATATTGCCGTTGTTAGAGACAGAATCAGAGTTGTGTAACGCCTTCAAATAAATCGGCGAAATTTGATTTTGAATATGTGTATATGACCGTCTGCTGATGATAAATCAGATTTGGTAAAACGTTGCCTATGGAGTGACTAATGGCCCCGTCCTGCCAACCTGGGGGAGGTCAAAACTGGAACAGGGGGTACAGAATAATTGTATCAACTGTGCTTGAAACAGAAGTGTTCGTTTACTGTGAAAATAGAGAAAAGTGGCAAAACCAATTTCACTGGGCTCTCTTATTCTCATCAACGCACACACAGTTTAGCATCAGCATGTAAATTCAAAGCATACAGAAGCATTATGTACTGGTGGTTGATGCAGTGGACACGCAGCGTGGCAGGCGATGACAATTATGAGCCTGTCTTTAAATGCAACCCGTACCTGGATATTAGAAAGCACCTGTCCCGTAAATTCTGGAGATTTGTGGCTGAAACCACCTTGAATATGTGCTTTGGATAATGACTAAGACAAAGCTATTCTACAATCGTCATACGTTGATCACTATGATATATTATTCGCTAGAAAGTTCAAAGAAGTCCATTATAATATTAAATGGATTGAGAAGCATACTAAAGATTCAACTTATTTTAACTTATCGTGTGATGAAGAGAACATACCTGAAACAACTCTTGCCAAAAGTCGAAATATGTCCGAGATAAGCAAGGGGCACGTGGATGATTACATTATTGAGAGATGCTCTTTAGTACATGCTCATATTTTGTTGTTAGAAAATAATTCTAGCATTGTCTTAAAACTTACCTTAGGTATGGACTTGAAAAAGAAATTGATCGTTAGTACTGAAAGCTGTTTTAGCATGCGTTCATTTATTAGCTCTCGATACGCATACGATAATTTTCCCAATCTTATATATAAACATCCACATTTCTTCTACTGTGTGTCAAGGATGCCAAACAAGATGGTCGCTGGTTCAAAACTCGGATCGGCACCCAAATTTGTTTCATACTTTTTGTGTTCAATTTTTTTAAATTCCTTCATCCTAATTTGCTTGTTTTGTGTTGCTCTTTGTTGTTCATGTCCCAGGACGGGCAATTAAACTAGTTCTTTTATGGTTCTCTTCATGATGACGTATTCATAGCTAATCCTTTTAATCAACTTGAACAATCCTTTTAGTTCGTGTGTTATTGATACACCAGCAGATATTTCATGTTAGAATAGAAGAATCTCCAATTCAGTTGAAGACCTCTGTCACTGAAGATAAATATCTGTCATTGATATGGAAATCCGTTCAGAGAACAGGATTCTTTTTATATGTTAAAAGAAACAGAAAGTAAGCATAAAATGTTTTACCCCCTCGAAGCACGTAATATGATAATTCTCTATAAATGTAATTATTGTCATTTTAGTTAGAAAGAAAGAAAGAAAGAAAGAAAGAAAGAAAGAATTGAATTAATTTTGAATGAATTAATGAATGTTGCTTGACGTCTCGACAATATTTTAGGACATTCTGGAACAGATAAGCTCCTAATTTAGTGGAACGACAAGTAACTGAATTTTCTTCAGGCTCAATCATGCCAGGGATTGAACCCACACCCATTACCAGAAAACTCTAATCGGGTGTGGCGATGGTGTTGCACTGCCTATCTTCATCAGGGGTCATTTGATCTGAGGGACTCGAAAGGGAATGAGCTGTTTTATGTTGATATTTCATAGTATGGTTAGAATCCACCCTGGCAGAGGTCAGTGGCTTGGTAGCTCTGCCACTGGACTACTGCCACATTATTACACCGTCGCAGCTACAAAACGAAGGCAAAACAATATAATACAACAAAGCACCTCACGTGACTCGAGTGAGTCCTCAAAAAATTAAGGCGTCAAAAAGACCGTAACATTTTATTGTTTTAGGACCTTATTTTGTTATGTTGACGCTTTTGTTTTGTTTTTTCCATTATTTCTTTGACGCCTTGCTTCTGTCCGCATGCCATTTTGTTGCGGCGTTGTCCATGTGTACAGGCAAAAGTACTCCGGTATCAAATCATTGTTTCTTTGCATCATTTGCATATAGAAAGTGCATGCAATGTTTTCTTTGAAAACATAGAGAAAGGTTCATAACAGCGAATTGCAATGGGAATCTAAAATTATTGCTATTACACATTCTAACCAGAACATGACAACCCGTCAATCTAACAATACCGCAAAGTAACAACGAGACGAAGTAGCAACGTGACAACCCAAAACATTTCTAGGCACCAACTCGACAAAATAGGGCTACAAAGCCACAAAATAACAATGTTAGTTTGTCGCAGTAATAATTGTCTCAAATTATATGAAAGCATTATTGAAATATAAAGAATTTAAGTTAAGCCGCAGAAGCTGTATCTATCTTCTCATTGTAGATATAAATCTAATACATTAAGTGGTAGAAATCATGCTTTCGAATGGCCATACAATGAAAATGTGTGTTATCAAAAACGTCGCCATTAAACACGTAGTGCCTCTGTTATAACATTGTAAGATAACGATGGTATTGTATGTGCTGTTTAGTGAATCTTTCGTTGAGTGAATAGAGGCACGAGCAAATACTTTATTATGTCTTACACTATCATAATAAAGTATAGTAGGTACCGTAGCTAATTCAGTTTGAGAGATGCATACTAAATAAAGCACGTTCTTTCGTGCAGTGTATGTGTGCGCGTACTTCTGTGCGTAAAACTGAGAAGGACGTTGTGGACCTCACTCCTAGTAATCGTTACGTGACAAGCCTCATGATTCATTTTCACGATAATCTGGCCATGTGGTTATGTCATATACAAGGTAAAGTGGCTGTTCTAGATACGAGAAAACAAATTTGCAATGAATCAAATTTATTTCTCGATATATTTAGGAATTATAACAATTTTGAAAAATCATTTTCTACTCCGACTTATATGCACGGATATATCTGAAATAGAACAGTATGGTAAAAGCTGAAAGAAAAGGAATTGTTGTGCTTTATTACAAATAGGAAGCACCGCATATGTGAGCATGGAACCTCAAATTAAACACTCATTAACTTATAAGGGTTTTTTTATGAAACAAGGATTAATTCAATATTTAAATAATGTAGGAGAGAAAAAGTAGCTTAGTCATGTCCATCCGTCCACACAGCACATCATCCCGTGTACAAGATATTTCAAGTATGTATGGATCTTGACCAAATTTGTTAATAGATAACTGCATGCAGTTAAAATAGTGAGTATTCATATGTACGTTTCTGCAGCAACGTTTTTTATATTTCTTTTATTGGATATATGTCATCTTAAACACCCGTTTAGTGATTACTTGTTTTTCTGCTGTTCAGTTGGCATTAAAATATCTTAAAGTAAATAATTTAATATTTATATTTCTGCTTTTTGTTCGAGATATAAATACCTCATAAATTAACATGCATCACTGAATTATGATACAATTATCCGTTTTGCTTTTTGTGCAGGATAGAGTCTGAAATACAAAATCTGATTTTAAGTGGAATCCCAAGAAGACCCTGGGATGACCCATGGGAAGTTACTCTCAAGCAGTCTCACAAGCCCACTTTGGTCGACCTGAGACACGAACTAGGGCCGACAAATACAAACTTTGTATGCAGTTAGTTAAAACGTTATGCCCACCAGCTTCACGTCCGCATTGCTGATCAAGCAGGAAATGTGTTTTTTTTTTTTTTTTCCAAACAGCTTCTAATAGTTTCCAAATGTATCCGCTATCGAAGAGAATGGGAGCGTCAGATTTCAACGGGGTCAATTTTCAACCTATAGATTGTTCATTAAACAGTCTGTAATTTCTGGTTGGTTCAGTATTAAATAAGTTAAAAATTACCATTATCTGCCGACAAATGAACCTTAAGCATTTTTGCAGATGGGTCAAACTCCCGTCTTACACTGGCACTTGAGGTCAAAGCGGTACAGTTCAGATAAAAATCGAATTCGGTGATCAGTGTCTTCCTGCCTTTTTGTCCTTGCTGCCTCGATCCACTTATTTATCTGACAGGGCAAGACTTTTAAATCGCGAGGTACTTATCAACGACGTCAATTGCTAATAATATGGTGGTATGTTTAAAGGTGAATTATGTAGAAAAAGAGCTACAGATAAATTATGTACCAAAAAGAATTAAACATAGCATGTACACATACCACAAGGAACGTTTAATAGATGCATTCAAAGTTGAAAAGTCAGCTTGAATTTTATTTTCGTTCGTCTATCCTAATACATCTCTCTATATCTTTCTCGAATAGGTTTCTCTGGCGCTATCCATATGTCTTTCCTTCAACCTATCTGTTATCAAAATCTTATTTTTCCTATAACTCGATCATCGATAATTATTTGATCATATATCCATTATTTTGAAATGTACTGAAAACTCAGTGCAAGTCAGTCTGTATTGTGCAAATCATATGGATGCCTGTAGCTCGGTTACGAAAGCCTGATTCAGACATACACTGATCCGTACTAGTGAACTAATAAAGCCTATGGGGTTATGTGTGTGTCTAAGATAGATATTGTATTGTGTAATTGAACTTTATCCACAATTGATGACTGGAATCGGGCCTACCTGTCTAATGCCATGTAGGGGAAACATGTTTATTAGGTTTGAGTTCTAGATACAGTTTGATTAGAATGTTATATAAACGAATTTTGTTTACAGTTTTATGGAAATTTGCATTAAGATGACAGAGTATTGGAGATCAATATAATATTATTTATAGCATAGAACGTTCTGGAAATGATCTTTTTGACCCTTATCATTGTCCTTAAACTGTGTCTTAGGTTTTTGTATTGTACTTGATTATATTAGAATTATATTAGAAGTACTCATTCCATATATTGACATCAATGTTAGTGGAGTGAATTTAAGTTGTGTTGCAGTTAATTTTTTTTCACGATTTATTTATTTAACTTTTTAACCGGAACTACAAAGTTCTCCTTGAATATTTTAGGACTAAAGCACTATGCTGAAATTCATTTAGCGATATTTGGATTATCATATCATTGTGATACATCAATACTGTAAGCACATCCCCACATTCCAGGCTATTGGCACATCACCACATTACAGCTAGGACTTCATTCTGAACAGCACTGGAATTCGTTTAGAAAAAACTATACTTCTGGACTTGTCATGAAAGGTTTGGGATCAATTCACAGTACAGTATTTTCTTTCGAAATTTTTACTTTGAATTCTAGGGAAGTAAATTACTTGTTGCTTTTGCAAAACTTGTTGGTTATCTCTCTTTTCTAATACTTAGTTTATGACCACAGAGTCGCAACAATATATATATATATATATATATATATATATATATATATATATATATATGCGTGTGCGTGTGTGTGTGTGTGTGTGTGTGTGCGTTTAATGCTACACTACCAAATTTCAGAACGAAAAATTGTTTAACAACTGTACGTAATTCAAGCATATACGAGTTATTGATTTTCAGTAACATGAATTGAGAACGTGAAAGAAATAGTGCACATGAAAAAATATGTTCTCAAATTGGTTTCAAGTAACAAATCTCATAAGTCTGCAAGGATCACGAATTTCCTAATGAACCTGTCAGACTGTGTTTGTCTCACATGCCCCTATGTCTAAGTTTATTTAGAAAAATGACTTACGGAGATTATAATTTTGACCTGATATTTGCTAAGTTTCAATTCAACGATTCGCACTGAATAGGAGATCTGATGAGATCCGATAATAATGCTGTGGTAATACAAATTGGAAAAGCAACATAATGAGCAGCCATAGGGAAAACACAATCAATTAGTGGATGCATAAATATTCAGTTAAAATTCGTACTCTTAAGAGTATATATTTTGAAAGCTGACACACAATAGATTCCATGGCTACAAATCTAACACCCATGATGCAGCAACTTAATAAGTGTAAAGAATATTCGCTATTTGTACCAATTATAAAACAGATTCGTGTACTTTTTAACAGCGAGAACGACTTTATATTCTCATGGTCATATGCTTTAACACGTTTAAATATTCAATGACACATAGCTTTAATTGAGATTAATATGGCTTTGCAATGAGATTAAACTTTTTGCAATATTCTGACACCGTTAATATTTCCTTCGGTATCTTTGATCTTAAAACAACAGTAACTACTTTAAATATTGGCATGCCCTCACCCAGAAAGGGTTTTCAATCATTTAAAAGACAAGTAGTATTTTCATTGATACCAGTAGGAGAGCTCACTACTAGGTTTTGAACTACAAATCTGTGCCATTATTGAAGCCTGAAGTGACACTTTTTTTCTGAAATCTCGAACGATTTGTAATTGATATGTTTATTTACGGAGAGAACATCTGGACGCAAGATGACAAATTGAAACCGTTAGATGACAAATTGAAAACGCGAGATGACAAAATGAAACGCTGGATGTTAGAAGTAATGTAAGATACAAGTGTTCATAACTTCTAACAGGGATTTACCCTATAATACGTAAACTCATTGGCCTGCTGGTTGTAAACGTACGGTGTACACAATATTTAATGACCGTTATATCTTTCAACCAAAGTAAGGTATCTTATATAATAGGCGGAATGAAACAAAAATATAAACCAAGCAGACTGTATTCTGTTCATTTCCTCCACTGTAAATTATACAATTATATCGTGGCTAATTGTTACTGAAAGAGTTGCATTTTTATCATCTGTAATTTTATAACTGAGCGTATTTCTAATATTCAGTGCAAAAAAATTTTTATGTGACTTGATTTTAATTATTACTAGATGCCAAATGAAAGTATTTAACAATCATTCAGTTAAAATCTGAATATTTACATACTGTTATGTAGCACTAGATGTTATGTCATCTTTGCGGTATAAATACTCTTCGTATCTAACTATGCATACCTGTCGTGGTTTACGTTGTTGGTTTTTGAGTATTCCTTTCTTTGTTATGTCTATGTCTTCTATGGGTACGTTTGCATAAACAAATACACGTATACATACAAGGAAACACATACGTACAAATACATATACACGCAAGCACGCACGCAGACTACAAACACACATCAAGACACAGCAAATTAGGTTCGCAGTCTCTTATAATAAGTCAGTAAGTAAGACAGCCGACCCGTCTTCAGTCAGTCAGTAATTCCATTTAGGAGTAACATGTTCACGTCGATGTTTATATATATATATATATATATATATATATATATATATATATATATTAAAATTAACATCATTTGATCATGGTACATTAAACGTTGATTCGCTCACGCAGCATTAATGCGCATATATAAATAATATTTCAATGTTAGGATATATTTCAACACTAGGTTATCGTTTCTATATTCTCTAAATCTATGATGAATTTTCACTAATTAAACATTAGTGTTGCAATAAAAGAACGACAAAAATAGTAATCCCCGTCTTCTAAATGAATTAAACATAGAGCAGAACTTCGTTGAAAGCCTCTCTCTCTCTCTCTCTCTCTCTCTTGCATAAGGGCATACGGGAGATAATACGGTGATGTAGCGTGAGAGAAAATAAGAAAACTGAACTTGTACCAAGTAACCTGCAAGACCCTGGGACTTAGTAACGGTTAGGCGTAAACGTTCCACGAGATGTTAATACAGTGTTCACAGTACCAATGATACAAAGTTTGCCTGTCAAGATTTGTATGGTACATTTATATTTAAGGAGCAATGCACATAGTGTAATGCTTTGTTTATTTTTTTTTTCCTTCTTCTGTCCCCCCTCAGCCGTTCTCTGTTATTGTGTGCGTTCGTAAGGCAGCAGACTAATAGACCAGTAAAGAAAACATAGAGAAGTGCAATGAAAAAAGGCCTCTAAGGTAATTCTCTCCAACCTCAGCCCCACATCTCTCTCTCTCTCTCTCTCTCTCTCTCTCTCTCTCTCTCTCTCTCTCTCTCTCTCTCTCTGTGTTATGTGCAGACCTTCTTAGAAAGATACCAGCGAAAATTCGTTAAAAAACGAGCGTGGCGGATTTTCGTCTGTGTCATGCGATGATGTCTCTGGACCCATGAATGATGGAAAAATGTTGTCACAGAAAGGGACAGTTAGAACTGGAGGATATAAACAATTGTATGGTTGGTAGCAATGTAACTTAAATATAATAATTATTTACATGAACAGTAAATACATTTAAATGTTTGAATTAGCTCTTGCTGGTTCCTCATTTTGCTTAGTTTATACACAGGAATCTGCAGTTTTATCAATAAAGCACGACGAAATTTCTGACAACATGAAATCACCTTACCGGTATTATAAATTTACACATGGAATGCAAGCGTGACCACAACCCTCCGCTCGATTCGACTTTTCTCGCGCGTCTTTTATCGCTTCAGAATAGCAAGAAGACTGAAAAACTACACATATCCATTCAAAAAACAGTAACGTACCAACGCATCATTCTCGGACGACCATCGCATGAATCCAATCCGGCGAATTAACCTTTATTTTCACCATTACGGTCACAAACCCTGTCAATCAGAACTCATTACAGGAAGTAGCCCATTTCTACTAGTTTCTACCCTGCAGTAAATATTCGTTAGGGTCTAATAATCGTTCCGAACACGGCGCAGAATCTGTTCTCTTTTAAAACTAGGGAAATTTAATACTGCGGACTCCGTCAATTAGTTGAATTTGCTCAGAATAATGAATGCATAATGAAAATGTTATTTACAGTATTATATTACTACTATTTTCAAAAGTTGTACAAAAAATGCTGTCACTCTGCGCATACATGAATGCATACATACAGTTGCTGATAGCGTTCAGACTGTCCTCGCACTGTATACACATTAATCCTGATAATTTTAGTATTTTGTGTTACCTGCCTCATCTGTCTGTCTGTCTGTCTGTCTCATCATCATCATCATCGGTAAACCATACAAGAATCATTTTGTTCTCTCTCGCATCGTCATTAATTGTAACGTATCGTATTACGTATTGATTTTCTACGTCACAACTATTCTCTCTCTCTCTCTCTCTCTCTCTCTCTCTCTCTCTCTCACACACACACACACACACACACACACACACATCATCATCATCATCATCATCATCAATGGTTAATCAGTGGAATAAAGCAACAGCTTTTCTCCTTTCCTATTGTTCATTTTTCTCTCTCTCTCTATCATTATCATCATCATCATCATCATCATCATCATAATAAATAGTACATCTCTCATACAAGTATAATATTTTCTTCTTCACTATCATTTTCTGTTATGAAAAAAACTCAGTACAACAGATGATCTTACCAGGTGACAACCTCTAGAAAGTCTATCAAACACATTTTTCAATCTTCCGGGTCCAGCATCCGTCTAGGCTTTAATAGTTGAAATGTGATGACGTCATCAACCGTTATTTGTACTATCCGAACTTTAACTACATATTTCTGTTCTGGAAATTTATACAAAAATTATTAAATGATACAATCTGAAATAGAAAACAAGTTAAACATTTTATCTTGTAAAATTAGTTTCATGACGTTATTTAGCCCGTGGTAGAAATGGGCTACTTCCTGTAATGAGTTCTGTTTGACAGGGTTTGTGACCGTAATGGTGAAAATAAAGGTTAATTCGCCGGATTGGATTCATGCGATGGTCGTCCGAGAGTGATGCGTTGGTACGTTACTGTTTTTTGAATGGATATGTGTAGTTTTTCAGTCTTCTTGCGATTCTGAAGCGATAAAAGACGCGTGAGAAAAGTCGAATCGAGCGGAGGGTTGTGGTCACGCTTGCATTCCTTGTGTTAATTTATAATACCGTTAAGGTGATTTCTTGTTGTCAGAAATTTCGTCGTGCTTTATTGATAAAACTGCAGACTCCTGTGGTTTATATCTCCAACTCGTTTCAGTATGCTAGCCGCTATTTGAAAGACATCGCGTTCAATGTTTTATTAGTTAACCATACTGTGTAGTGCTCTACATTCTTCCTTTATATCATCCTTTGTGTGGAAATCATAAGTATGTCTTATCTTTATCATGTATCTTTGATATACCGCTCGTTGTATAATTTTTTTTTTCAAAGGAACCTCGGGAAGCCTTGTTTCTATTTAATGAATTTAATTACAAATATATACATCTCATGGTATACAAATGATACAGCGTACATACTATTTATAATATTGGTATATTAATCTTGTCGCAAAGATCACTTATCAAAGAAACAATATCATGTCTGTATGCATGACCTCAAATATCTATGTGTGTTTACATGCATGTATGCATGTTTATTGCTTGCGTGGTAATTGCTACCAATTATATTTTCTCATAGTTAGGTCATCAGAAACGTATGGAAGAGATTCTCGAAGACAATGTTACAATAAGTGGTATGCAGACTCCCTTTTAGAACAAAAGGGTAGAAGGCAATTTTGTTATAAAGTTTGAAACAATGATGACGTTAACAAATAGTTTTGCCTTAGGAAATGTTTAAATCAGACGGTGTGATGTTGGCTTTACATGAATAAAAATCGTGTTAATTTAATATACACTAAATTTAGAAAATGTTTTGAATACTTTCAAACAAACGTGTGACTGCCTATAGGATCCTGTAGAAATAAGAAAAGTTCGCCACTGTGGGCCAAACTTTGATTGGTCTTATCTTCTACACAATAATGATGTGCACATGCAGTTACAGTACAGACAAAATAAAGAAAGAATAAAACTAAACAAGTAAGTAAGAATACAGACAGATAGGAGAGAAAGGACGTGTTAACAGAACGATAAGGGGGACAACATTTCAAGAATATCTGAAATGAACCGGTCTTCCAGGGTAGTTTCCCTTGAGATATAATTCCATATGAGTTTGTCCATGTTTGTTTCTTCTTCTCTAATCGCATCTATTGTAATTCAGTCTTTGGCTTCCATATGAGTTTGTCCATGTTTGTTTCTTCTTCTCTAATCGCATCTATTGTAATTCAGTCTTTGGCTTACCGAATTGTATGAAATTAAGGGAATATTTTAAGTGTTGAAATGATATAGTACGTACAATGGATCCAATAAGGAAGGGAGGAAAGAGGAAATCTAAAGGAAAACATTGAAAAGATATACAAAGACATAGTGAAGTTACTGTTATAATGGCATAGCTTCTCAAACCGCACTTGAGCATACATTGTTTAAGATTACTTTATATACTTAACGAAGCTAAAGTGCTTGGAAGTTTAGGCTTCTACTGCATTTGTCATAAAGAAACCATCAATGACCACAATATGAATACAATGAAGAGATGATGAATACCGGTCAGCCAGTAAATGTATTCAATCTCCCGTTACCAACATCAGTAGTAGTATCAATGAATACCTTTACAATGACACTATATATATATACATATATTGTTACGTATATGTAATTAAATTGCTTGTGAGTTAGTTCTAAAATTCTTTTTTATTTTATTTTTGTTTCATTACATTTTATTGTAATGATTATTGAAAGGATTCAAAATTCTTCGATATTTTCTTTTAGCAAGTGTTATTTGTTTAAGACGTAGAAGTGTTACATGAGAATTATTTTTAGTTAACCTAGTTCGTCTTAGGTTGGGAACTTCGTAAACAGGCAGTTAAAATGATTGGTCAGTATTAGGGCCATACTTTCCTTGCGTGATCACCATGTGTAAACAACGTTTTTATATTATTGGTTTTTAAGTGGGGTTACACTGGCGTACGTGATGGATTTCTTGTAGTAAGAGACCATATGACCCATCTCGCGAGACTTGAAATGATGTTTTCGGGGTTTAAATACGCATTCTTAATATTCTTCTGGCAGAGTCTCTTTAATATCTTGAAGGAACAAGGTGTTTCTTTTTATTTGTTGCCAGATTGTTTGTTTTTTATCTGATTTTTGGATTTAATAATTTATTCTCCTGGAAACTCAACAAGTTGACTTTTTTATAAAAAATTTCTGAAAGATATTCATGGAAATTTATTCTGGAATTATTCGAAAACAAAAACTGTGATTCAATTGAGGAATTGTTGATATTCGTACATTGGATCACATCTGACGTCATCGCCTTCCATATTTGTGTGTCGTCGAGATTCGAACTTGGATTCTAATAGAACTATTAAGTGATAGGACTTGTGTTTTTCATTCTTAGGATTAAATTTTGGATTATATTCACAAACCGTAAGTCCTATTTACCAATTTTTACATTGTTTTCTAGGGAAATAAAATATTTTGTTAAAATATACAAAGCTTGTTGGACTTCACTCTTTTCTTCTATTACATTTGTACGAGCCTACACGTAACAGATGAAAATTGGCGGCTCGTCCTAGATATATGAATTTTGGTTAAATATTTCAGAAAATTGTTTTTTGAAATTTAAATTCCCCTAGTTTCTAAATCCCAAGTACTATTTTACATTTTTATTTGAAATCTTAAGTGAAAACAACAGGCTTTTATTCACAATGTCATCAAAAGTGGAAATATTTCTTTCTAATCCAACTCAGGAGCAGTTGGATAGTCTGAAAAACAATGAGTTGCTTGAGCTTGCCAGAAGGTATGATCTTTCTGAAGCAAAATCTTCCTTAACGAAACAAGAAATTAAAAATATTTTGATCCAATATTTGGTGGGGAAAAATAGTTTTCATAAAAGTGTTTTGGCATCAGTCAGTAAGTCTATGACAGACACTGACATTAAAGTAATCGAATTAAAAATGAAATTCAAAATGGAAGTAGAGTTAAGGAAGCTCGAGTTTCAGAAAGAAGAAAAAGAGAAACAAATGCAGTTGCAATTTGAAGAGAAGCAACTGCAAATGCAGTTTGAAGAAAAGGAAAAAGAGAGAGAGAGACAGGAGAGGGAGAAAGATAAACAATTACAATTTGAAAAAGAGGAGAAAGAGAGACAGGAGAGGGAGAAAGATAAACCATTACAATTTGAGAAAGAGGATAGAGAGAGAGAGAGAGAGAGAGAGAGAGAGAGAGAGAGAGAGAGAGAGAGAGAGAGACAGAGAGAGAGATGCAATTACAAAGAGAGAAGGATGAAAGGGAATTTCAACTTAGAATCAAAGAATTTTGAGCTGGCAAGTGGCAAGCACGGTTCCACTTCACATACAGATTCAAGTTTTGACATTACAAAAAATATTAGGGTAGTTCCCCCTTTTAGAGAAAAAGAAGTAGACAAATATTTTCCTCGTTTTGAAAAAGTTGCGGAAAATTTGAAATGGCCAAGGGAGTATTGGACTCAGCTACTACAATGTGTACTAGTTGGTAAAGCTAGTGGTATTTACCATTCAATGTCAGTACAACAGAGTTCTGATTATGATTTGGTTCAGGAGTGCATCTTAAGAGGTTATGCCTTAGTCCCTGAGGCTTATCGGCAAAAATTCAGGAACTATAAAAAGGAAGCTGGACAGACTTATGGCGAATTTGCTAGAGAAACAGAACAGTTATTTGAGAGATGGTGCTTAGCCAAGAAAGTTGAACATGATTATGAAGTCTTGAACAACTTGTGTTACTTGAAGAGTTCAAAAACTGTGTTCCTAATGATATTAAGAATCATCTTGAAGAGCATAAGATTGAAACCTTGGAAAATGCTGCTCTTGCTGCTGATGAGTACTCCTTAACTCATAAAGTTCCTGTTGTAGGCAAATCATTCACTCAGCAGTCTACTGGTAGAAAGGTATTTCAGCCTAATACGACTCCTCCTAAAATTCAGTCTGGCACAACTTCTAAAATGAAGCTTCTGATAAACTTGATTCAAAATCCTTGTCTCTGCCTACGTGTACCTATTGCAAGAAAAAAGGACACGTCATTTCTGATTGTTTTAAATTGAAATATAGGCATCGGAATCAAGATAGACCTATCCCAAATGCTCTTATTTCTAAGAGGTCAAGGTCACGGTCATGTATTGAAAGCAATGCATTTGTTGGGTTTAATAAACCCCAGTCTGAATTTATTATGGAGAATTATGAACCATTCATGTCAAAGGGTTCTATATCACTCTTGGGTGATTCGGCCAATCCTATCCCTATTAAAATTTTAAGGGATACAGGAGCTTCTCAGAGTCTTTTAGTGTCAGGTATTTTCTCTTCTTCTGAGAAGTCCTGTTCTAACGAGAGTGTTCTCATTCAGGGAGTAGAGTGCGGCTTTGTTAATGTTCCTCTTCATTCTGTAAATTTGTCATCAGACTTAGTTTCAGGACCTGTGACAGTCGGTATAGTGTCTAACCTACCCGTTGAGGGCATTCATTTGTTGCTAGGCAACGACCTAGCTGGAGACAAGGTTGTAGTTAATCCACTTGTAACTGACAAGCCTTATTTGGATCAGAAACTTGATCCAATTGGAAAAGAATACCCTGATCTATACCCAGCTTCCTCAGTTACCAGAGCTATGTCAAAGAAAGGTCTTGAGAATGATTTTGATAAGGAATGTATTCTTTTAGCTGACACATGTATTGGTCAGGCTTTTGATGAGGTCAATTTCATTTCTAATTTGGATCAATCAGGTGGTATTGATCACAGTGATCCTCTTTTAAATGCTCATCCTCTTTTATCTAATCAGGGTGACAAACGACAATCACTTGTCGTCGAACAGGAAAAAGATCCTGAGATCTCCTGTTTGTTTCAGAGGGCCATTAGTGAAACTGAAGCCACTGAAGTACCTGTCTGTTATTTCATTAAAAATGGAATTCTTATGAGAAAATTGAGACCTCCCGAGGCACCTGCTAATGACGAGTGGTCAGTGAACTATCAGATTGTAGTTCCAGAATCTTGCAGACAGGAAATACTTAGTTTGGCCCATGAAACTCCTCTGGCGGGTCATTTAGGGATAAATAAAACTTATAACAAGACCTTGACTCACTTTTATTGGCCAAAAATCAAAAGTGATGTTTGTAAATTTTGTAGATCTTGTCATACTTGTCAAATGGAAGGAAAACCCAATCAGAAGATACCTAAGGCTCATCTGCAACCAATTCCTGCATTTGACGAAACCATTTAGCAGAATTATGGTAGATTGTGTTGGTCCCTTACCTAAGACCAAGTCAGGCAACCAATATTTGTTGACCATTACGTGTGCGTCAACAAAATTCCCAGAGGCAATTCCTTTGAGGAATTCTATAGTAAAAGCTTTGATAAAGCTTTTTACTGAATTTGGCCTTCCCAAATTTGTTCAATCAGGTCAAAGGTCAAATTTCATGTCTGGACTTTTCCAGCATATTATATTTGAATTTGGCACTCCGCAGTTCAAGTCAAAAGTGAAACTATGGTTTCACAAAACTTTACTTGAGAGAATATTTGAGTCTTGTAATAGAGTTCATTCTCTCTTG
Source organism: Megalonaias nervosa (assembly GCA_016617855.1). Lineage (NCBI taxonomy): Eukaryota > Metazoa > Mollusca > Bivalvia > Unionida > Unionidae > Megalonaias > Megalonaias nervosa. The sequence goes on along the minus strand of JAECUM010082409.1, from coordinate 2,712 downwards.
CTCATTCTTCAAAATTTTCTTCAATTTAGATTTTACGGCCCTTACAAAGTAAAGAAGAAAATGAATGAGTTATATTATAATAATAGTACTCTGGTCTAAATAAATTAATGAGTACTAGTATATTGAAAGAGATAGCCAGGTAAATTATACAATTAATTTAGTTGTACATGTCCCACAAACTAATGATTTAACTGAAGAAATTTATTTGGACACCGTTGAACTTGGATCAACAAATCTTCGGAATTCGGAAATTATGAAAGATTTAGACCAGAAACTTTGACATTTGCAACAAGAAGAAAGAAATGAACTTAAACAGTTATTATTCGAATATGAGCACTTGTTTCCGGATATTCCTGCGAGGACAAACAAAATTTTCATGACGTTAAATTGTAGATTCAAAACCTGTGAAGCAACACCCATACAGGATGAACCCTCTCAAACAGGAGTACTTGAAAAAGGAAATTCAGTATTTGCTGAAGAACGATTTCATAGAGCCCAGTAAAAGTGATTGGAGTTCACCATGCATACTTGTTCCGAAACCGGATAAAACTTTCCGTATGTGCACTGATTATAGGAAGGTGAACAGCGTGACAAAAACAGATTCATTTCCGTTACCAAGGATCGATGATTGTATTGATAAAATTGGAAATACCAAGTACGTCACCAAGTTTGACCTTCTGAAAGGATTTTGGCAAATTCCACTTACGGAAAGAGCGAAAGAAATTTCGGCGTTTGTGACTCCAGATGGGCTCTATCAATATAAAGTAACGCCGTTTGGGATGAAGGGTTCTCCAAGTACGTTTCAACGCTTGATGAATATGATTACTTCCGCTCTAGATAATTGTGATGCTTATATTGATGATGTCATTATCTACAACGACACCTGGAAAGGACATCTAGCCACGATTCGGAAATTCTTTGAAAGACTCACTGATGCTAATTTGACAATCAATTTATCTAAAAGTGAGTTCTGCCATGCTTGTGTAACTTTCCTAGGGCATATTGTGGGACATGGTCAAGTTAAACCTATTGATGCTAAGGTTAAAGCTATCTCTGATTTTCCTGTGCCTGTCAGTAAAAAAGCAATTAATGCGATTTTTGGGTATGGCCGGATACTATCGAAAGTTTTGTTCCAATTTGTCCAATATTGCTGAACCTCTGACAAATTTGTTAAGTAAGAGAAATAAGTTTCTCTGGACCGAAAAATGTCAGGAAGCTTTCGATAGGTTTAAAGCAATACTCAAAAGTGCGCCGGTTCTAACAGCTCCAAATTTCAATCAGTCTTTGAAATTGTCTGTGGATGCAAGTGATGTTGGGGTTGGAGCAGTATTGATTCAAGAAGACATCAATGGTATTGATCACCCAGTGTGCTATTTCTCTAAGAAATTAAATAAGCACCAAAGAAATTACTCAACAATCGAGAAGGAATGTTTGGCTTTAATTTTGGCATTACAACATTTTGAGGTTTACATTAGCTCGGCTCCTTCTTCGGTTGTTGTGTATAGTGATCACAACCCCCTTACTTTCATCGACAAGATGAAAAATAAAAATCAAAGATTATTAAGGTGGAGTTTGTTTTTGCAAGAATATAATCTGAACATCAGGCACATCAAAGGAAAAGACAATTTGATTGCAGATGCACTTTCCCGTGTATAGAAGTATTATTTCATATACACTTTATATCATTTATAAGAATTTTTATGTAATTTTGTTTACCTCATGTATAATTTACATATGGTAAAAAGAAAACTTTATTATATAAATCTTTCTTTTTTCTTTATGGGGGAAGTGTTACGTATATGTAATTAAATTGCTTGTGTGTTAGTTTTAAAATTCTTTTTTATTTTATTTTTGTTTCATTAGATTTTATTGTAATGATTATTGAAAGAATTCAAAATTCTTCGATATTTTCTTTTAGCAAGTGTTATTTGTTTAAGACGTAGAAGTGTTACATGAGAATTATTTTTAGTTAACCTAGTTCGTCTTAGGTTGGGAACTTCGTAAACAGGCAGTTAAAATGATTGGTCAGTATTAGGGCCATACTTTCCTTGCGTGATCACCATGTGTAAACAACGTTTTTATATTATTGGTTTTTAAGTGGGGTTACACTGGCGTACGTGATGGATTTCTTGTAGTAAGAGACCACATGACCCATCTCGCGAGACTTGAAATGATGTTTTCGGGGTTTAAATACGCATTCTTAATATTCTTCTGGCAGAGTCGTTTTAACATCTTGAAGGAACAAGGTGTTTCTTTTTATTTGTTGCCAGATTGTTTGTTTTTCATCTGATTTTTGGATTTAATAATTTATTCTCCTGGAAACTCAACAAGTTGGACTTTTTTATAAAAAATTTCTGAAAGATATTCATGGAAATTTATTCTGGAATTATTCGAAAACAAAAACTGTGATTCAATTGAGGAATTGTTGATATTCGTACATTGGATCACATCTGACGTCATCGCCTTCCATATTTGTGTGTCGTCGAGATTCGAACTTGGATTCTAATAGAACTATTTAGTGATAGGACTTGTGTGTTTCATTCTTAGGATTAAATTTTGGATTATATTCACAAACCGTAAGTCCTATTTACCAATTTTTACATTGTTTTCTAGGGAAATAAAATATTTTGTTAAAATATACAAAGCTTGTTGGACTTCACTCTTTTCTTCTGTTACATTTGTACGAGCTACACGTAACAATATATATATATA